>CM058229.1:26831490-27016490 GCA_030180135.1 Orychophragmus violaceus
TATATCATCACTCTCATCTATTATCATCCCTATTAATCCCATAATAGTTCAATCACGTTTTACATTATTTGGATTGCTTCTAAGCAACCAAGAAGAACTCAACCTCCTAATGACCACAATTAAACCAAGACGAACTCAAAAACTTCAACAATAACCCCAAAAAAAACTCAAATACCCCCAAAATTTTGATCTTTGAGACAGAAAGTAATTTGATTTTGATCTCTTATTCATAGTGATGGACAAAATATATGTCCTCTGTACAAATCCGTGATGAATAAACCAAAGCACAGAGACCAATCTACTAATATCATCAATAAAACAAAAACTCAACCAACGAACATTGATACAGCATAACAAAGAAGAAAGCTTTTTTTTGCTAGGTCGAAATAAGAAATCTTTCAGGTGCGAAAAGAAAAAAGAAAAAAAAGAAGCCGAGAAACAAACATTGCCAACAAAACACAAATTGAATCAAATGGAAGTTGAAGATGATTGAATCAGAAAGAAGCTCATTTGAAAAGTCACCTAGACTGAGTATCCGGAAGATTCGGCACAGCAGAGTTAATAGCTGCTGCACCAAGAAACATTCCAAAGGATAAAACAGACTGATCTTAAGTACCTGCTATATCTCATCATCTTCATCATCTAATACTCCCAGAATGAATAAAACAAAGGTACAGTAAACCCTAACTCTAATCTATACCCCCAAAATCATAGATCCAGAAATTTAAACGTTCATTGGAACTAAAAAAGGTAAAAAGAATGAGGAATCCGAAATTATTAGCTATCGGATCTACTCATGAGATCGCCGGTGAACAAAAAATAGAGAAGTGTATTAGGGAATCGGAGACGACGGCGGCGAAGAGAGAAGTAGAGGAGACTTACCCATCGATGTTGTTCTATAAGGAGCGGACAAATATATAAACCCTTATGTTTCTTACCAAACCAAACCGAAATATTTGCAATCTCCGGTACGGTTCTATTTAATTGACGTTGGTTAGCTAATTTACCCTATAAGTAATGTTTTTATTATAAAAAAAATCCGAAAATACTCAAAAACTTAAACTGGAAAAATTTCCCGTTTTACATTAGTACATTGCTTTTGCATAAAGGATGAATACTTTCGAATTTATAGTATTCTTGTTTTTGCAATAACGTGAAAACCCGGGAAATTTAAATCTTGAGTTACTAAACCAAACCGATAAAGAGAAGAATAAAAACAGAAACCCCAAACCCAAAACCAGCTCCGATCTTCTTCGACCCGGAGAACCAAACTCTAACGTCATCGATCACAGGTCCGCATAAGGAGCTCATATCATCCGTCCTCGTGTTGTAATAAACGCTGTAGAACGCGACTCTGGTTCGATCAGCCTTGGCAGTGAAATTCAAACCGGCCTTTTCGAAGCTGGAATTTGCTTGCGCCATGTAATGAAAGTTCTGCGCCTGATCTCCTGCGAATGCCATTATAGCCAATGGTTCCTTGCATTTATCACCTGCGTGGCCGAGGGAGAAGGTCAATGTGTACGGCCGATCTGCTTTGGTCTCGACCATTTGGGATATAATCCCTTCTTTGCCTGAGAGAAGCTCGACGGCTCGTTTGCCCCCTGGAACCGAGAAGTGATCCGAGTCCACGAACCGGACCGCCCGGTTCGATTCAACAGTCCAACCCGGAAGAGAAGACGTTTCTTCGTCGAGATTTGTCGGAAGTAGGACACCAAGTGACGTGTTCCTGAACATCCATGGACCTTCTTCAAAATCTCCATTTATAACCGCGTTATCTACAAATGTTTTAAAAGAGGGTGAAACTGTCAATTTCAGAATCAATAACAGAAAACAGAAGACGTCTGGAGTTTTGGCACATCAAGGTGAAAATTGAACGATTTTAGAGCTTGGTGTTAAACAAATATGGAAATCTTATGGTTTCTTTGGTACATTTAAGGAAAAAATGAACAACTTAAAAACTTCGGGGATAAAAATGGTAAGCATAGAGAAACTTAGGAGTGTGTGAAAAGAGAGTTTTTACCTTTGGGCTTATCAGGAGTGAAGAGCTTCTTGATAGCGATGTCGTCGATAATGGGCCCACAAGTGGGGTCATCCTCCATGCCAGGGTTCTTGAAAACCAACCGCACATGATCCTCTTCGGCTTCAAACGCCCACGCGTATGGGTCCCAACCCTGAACACTGTACAGCGTCTGCAAATCCACGTTCCGCGACGCTAACGTGTCATGACCGTCTGCGTTCACAGACGCCACCGACACGTTTATCGACTCGAGCTGAGCGCACGTGCGAGCGGCGCTGAACGTGACGGAGTAGACAAAACCTTTCTCCACCGTCAGATCTTGGCTGATCTCAGCATCGTTGCCTAATCGGACGGCGTGGCGGCCTTGTGGGACGATGAGGATCATACCGCCTTGTTTCTGACCGGAATTGACTAGCTCCACAGTACCGTTGGATTTCCAGCTTGGAATCTCGCTGGGTCCATCAACTACTCCGTCATCAGGGAAGCCATTTGACGGTGACGTCTCGAAGTCGCCGTTTATCACCAAACCTACAATAACAATAAAAAAAATTCCAATAAATTTGTAATTCACTACAGTTCAATCCAGAACAAATTCAATGTGAAATTGGATATTTTAGATAGATAAAATCATCGCAAACGCTAAATCAATCACGTTCAAATTTGTTTTTAAATTTAGATAGTTGTTTGAAAAGAGACATCTTTTGTCTTTCTCAGATGGATAGTTGATTCGAGATGATTATAGCAACATCAAGTGAAGGAGAAGACACGAGGCTCGAAACGTCTTATATGGGCCCTGTCATAAGGCCCATACCGTCTCGCTAAATGCTATGAATTAGTGGGACCACACATTGTCCGACTTGGGTCTACCTATTTGAAGACTCTTTTTGACTATATTACCAACATTTTGTAATGTCTACACACACTACTACATACAGACAACAGTCCCAGTTTACTTACAGGTTTTACATTTCTAATAGGGAAAGCAAAGAACTGTAATTTTCGGTGGGGAATAAAAAAGAAAACGTGTTGAAAAACTCAAACAAGTGTTAGGTGACTTGGGTCATTTAGATGTCGTTTCAACACTACAACCCAAAAGAGACCACCTTTTATTTGGCGGGATTCCTACCCTTATTCATTTACAACCTTGACGTTGTAGCAATCAAGAACTTAAGACTTATCTAATCAATTTTACCTACAAATTAACAGACATGTAAATCTGCCTTTTGATAAAATCATTTCTTAGAAAGTAAAAATCAATATTCTCACAGATACACGCACACGCAACGCAAAGAGTTTCTAAGAGATTTTATTTGTGTATGTTAATTAGAATATAAATTTGTAAGTTTATAAGTTGAAGGCTTAATGAAGCTCAAGGGCTTCTTTTCTAGATTTTTTTAAACGCCGCCGAAAGTGTGAATGGTTTACTTTATTCTTATTGACAACTAGACCCAGAAACTTTCGTTTTATTTTCTAATGTGACCGATTGAATTGAAATTGACAGGTTTTTCCCCCCAAAGATGAGAGCACCTACACAGCTATATTAATATTAATGCTTAACTGGAAATGTAAAACTAGAATGCAACTAGTTTACTGCTTTTACTCGACATCATAAGTTCTAATTTGACTTTAAAATCTTAATCAGTACAAAAACTTTTACTTAAAGCTCAGCAATAGTAAAATAAAATTGGGGCAAAACCCTAAAGCCTAAAACTTCTAGTTCCTTAGCTCTATTCAATGATTTTTTTGTATCGTACTCTGAAGCAATCTCTTTTACTAGTTAATACCCTCTGTTTTCGGAACAGAGAGATCGATTGGATTTGAGAAATGACAAATCGAATCTACTCAGCCAATTGAAAAAAAAAAAGTCTTTCTTCGGAAACCCACTAACGATGTAAAAAAAGAACCATCATCCAAATACAAAAAAAAATATATATATAAAATTTTGAAGAAATAAAAGGTCAAGTGAAAAGAGTACCATCTTCTACCAGAGGAGCCTTGTCGGTGGCGACGGTGACTGAGAAGGCAATGGAGAGACTAAGCAGAATCATGAAAATGGAACTCCATTTGCATCTATTGTTGTTCGGAGCCATTATCTCTCCGATTCTTCTCTCTTCTCTCTCTATAAGTGTGAAACGTGAAAGTGTTTTCTGGATGTTCTTTTCGGGCAGCGAGCGAAGACAGGGAAGGGTAGTGTCCTTTTATCCAAGATTCCGCACTCGTTGTCTTTCTTTCGATTTTTTTTCTTCTTAAAATTCACATTTAATTTCCTTTATTTAAAGCTGTATACAGATATTTAGACAAAACTCCATGCACACATAACAAAGAGGAGAGAAATAAAGGGTCCGATTGGTGAACAAAAGCGGAACGGTAAGATTAGCGGTTAGCGGAAGTGGTAAGCGGTTGAATAGTGCAAAGCTGTAAGTGAAAGCTGTAAGTGAAAGCTGTTAGAGAAAGCGGTAACAAAAAGCTGAGAGTAACCGCTTTTACTGTAACTTTGCTAACGTTTTCGTGATTGGTAACAAACAAAGCGGTAAGCTTCTAACGCTTTTATTTTTGTGTCACCAATCATACCCAAAGTTAAAAGAAGAGGGTAAGAAATGTTTCTTTCTTTCTTTCTTTTTTTAACTCTGTATTGTCCTTTTTTTCTGTGAAGCTCTGTATTATTTAAGTTTTTTTTTCAAAAAGGGCATGTATTATTTAAGTAACATGTTTGATTGTTAAAAATAGAAGAGATACATGGTGGAATCATGGAACAAGCTTAGATAATTTTATTCACATTTGCTTCTTCTTTTGTTTTTTTCATTGGATGTGTATAAGATGTGAGATTAAAGTGAGAGACTTTACTTTTGATCCACCTCTATTCTTTTAGGCTATAGAGTGAATTATTAGTTTGAAAATAAAGGTCTCTTTATCACTATTTTAGATTGACCAATAGAAAGAGAAAAATAAGTATATGTGTTTTAAAAAAACATATTTTAAGCTTTATAAATATATTCATCTATGTGGGCAATTCTTTAAAATATCATATTTTAATTTTTTGTATCAAATAGACCCTTACTAGTTTAAATTTCTAATAATGTCAAGATTAAAATGACTCATAATTCTTTTAATGACTAAAATATAAATCATAAATGAGAGAATTTAATTTTTCCTATTTAAATTTTTAAATTTGATATTCTAAGCTTGGTAAAGGTGTACAAATATTTATTCAGATATCAATATAAATAAGTAAAATAAATATTGCATCACAAACTCACATGAAAGTTAGTTTTGTTTATTTTTAAAAAAATATAAATTGATATATTTATACTAATTGAGAAATGTTTTTAAATTTTATTCATTTTTAAATTGATTAATTACTAGATTGCTCTTAATAAATTTAGTTTTACTATGTTAACCTTACTTTATTTTTTTATTTATTAAATTAATTTAAATAATTTTTTTCATTATATTTAGTATATATACATAATGTCGACAATAAAATATCAGATAAATTCAATAATATATTTGTTATTTGATTTTAAGATATTATTAGATATTTTTATAGATAAAATAATTTTATAATTTTTATTAATATTTAATTTAAAAACAAATATAAGATAATTTGTTAATAATTTAATATATATATATATATATATATATATATATATATATATATATTCATTTATTTTATCGATTTAAAAAAAAAATAGTTATATCTTGTAGATATATATAATCTTGATAATAAATTTTTTGAAGTACCATATAATTTCTATAATATATATATACTATTTGATTTTAAGACATTATTAGATATGTTTGTTAATGATAAAACAATTTTACATTATGAATTTTATAACTATTAATAATATTATTTTTTAAAAGTATAAATAAATTATTTTTTAATTATACTAGTTATATATATAATTATATGTAACTAACAAATAGAAAAAAATACAATTTTGTTTGCAAAGATATTCTTAAAACGCAGATGTATAAATGATGTATAAACCATTTTTTGTCAATGGATGCATAAATCATTTAGAGCATTTTTAAAGGTAAGAATTTTTGTTGGGTTCTTAAAAAAATTATTATTGTTATTTTAATTTTAGTTTATTATATTATTTAAGTTTAATTTTAAAAAATAACTGAATCAATTTAATGGTGACATTTGTCGCATAAGGTTTTAATAAGAATTCAGAAGTTGTCAAATGAAAACCTCAAATACTTCTCTTTTTTTTTTTCCTTTATTATTATTTTAGCTTTTAGAACCTCATAAAGATCTACCGTTGTAAAATGCTCTTATACATCAAAAAGCATTTGGTCGTATGAAACAGTTGTGATTTCACCATAATTGGTTGGAAACTCTAAAACTTTTAAACAAACTTATTTTCTTGTTTCTTATAAGACTGAAATCAAATGTGGTATGTTAGATCCACAATATTGAAGTGCAAAACATCGAAAATGTGAAGGAATGCTGCATAAATTGGGAAATGTGCGCATAGTCGGAATCAAGATATCTGGCATCCTATTCAAATTTGTTTTTATAATTTTAATTTTATATTAACAAAATTTATATACAAAAAATTATACAAAACAAAGAAAATAATATAAACAAAATATATAAAGAAAAAGCTAAAAACAGAAAAAATATAATTTTACACATTAATAATTCATACAATAAAATATTTCAAAGATTTTCTATAACAAACATATTAAACATATATATTTTCATAAACTTTCTATACATTTTGGGGGTCATATATTAGACGGGGCCCAATAATCTTATCCTCAACTTTTTTTTTTAGGCTTAGACACTCCCACCTCAAACAGAGTCTTTACTCTCTTTGTTTTTCTTATTTGTGTGGCTTACAATAGAGTACTGACACGTTAACCTAAACATGTGGTTCCCGATTGAAGAACAACTATTCAACGAGCTCATCTTCCTACTGAAACCCTTGCTGCAGCCTCTGAAGCGATGTCTTTCAGCTTGGATAAGCCCCTTATGTCAATGTCTGTTGAAGAAGACGATGAGCCCTCCAACCTGCCTAATCTTCCACAATTATGTTTAAGCGAAATGAACCATTGAGTATTGTGGGAAGGTTGATTAATCCTGATCTGCAGAAAATGTCTAGCCAAACATGCCAAAGAAATGGCAGATATACGAAAAAGTAAGGGGTGTGGCCCTCTCTAGAGAGAAATTTTAGATTATCTTTAAGTATTAAGAAGTATGGATGACATCCTTAATAAATCTGTATACTGCTTCAATGAATGGTCAATAGTGTTTGATCGTTGGTTACTAAGCTTCCGAGAAACTATCTTCAGTTTCTACCGGTTTGGGTTCAGCTGAAGAACATTCCAATCAATCATTATATGGCGGCAGCGATTACATCTCTCGGTGAATTTACTGGACAAGTAATAGAAGTAGCCTTTGATCCTGAGAAACCGCAAGCCAAAGAGTATTCCAGAGTCAAGGTTCATATGGATGTTTCCAAGCCGTTCTGCAGATCTAAGGTCGTTAACCTCCCCTCCGGAGAGCAAACGACAATTCTCTAATTCTATGAGCGCCTGCAAAAAAATCTGATTATGTTGTCACATACTCACTTGTGACCAATCTGGTTGTTCCTTGTTTGCAAAGAAACAAAATCTATCTCGCCTCAGCTCTTCTTTGGTTAAAAAACTGCCCCAAGCCAGTGTTGAATGAAGCAGATCCCCTGTCTGGAGTCCTAACAGACGATCAAGTAGGTTTAAACCCTCATACGGTTTGTCCAAGAATAGTGAGAGAGGTCCTAGATGGTATGCACCAATATCTTCTTGTTCCTAATGGGATTGAAAGGATCATTAGAGAAGAACATATCAAGAAGCCCATTATGGACCTTGATGGAGACATCTTATCTCAGAAGTCGGTTTTAAGCCTTGAGCCTCTGCCTATTCTCACCACATATATAGACAAAGGAAAAGGTGTGGTCTTTGATTACGGGAAAAAAATCAGCTTAAAATACGAAGAATAAAGATCAAGTTCCAAACTCTTAGGAGCTTTGATGAAAGCAAGACGTTTCCTAAAAGGTCATTATATTCCAGTGGAAGTCCTCTCAGAAGGACGAGCTGCAGCGTCTTTAAACTCCTCCACTGCCTTCCGTTTTGATTCTACGGTCAACATAACTAGCCCTTCGCAGGCTGGTTCTTCCGGAATCAAACCAGGAGCTAAAAAAACAAGAGGCATAACCTTCAAATGTGCAAGGACGGCAAAAACAGGACAACCTGCTCAAAAGCATAGAGAAGGGAAACAAGAAGTAACCTCAAAAGCAGTCAAGCGGAATATTGCAGAGATAGAAGTCAACTTGGAAGACAATACGAGGAGTATCAAAAAGGGGTGTTCCCAAATGAGGGACCTTCCAACGCGTAATGAGTCTTCTGAGTTTGAATTGTCAAGGCTTGGGCTGTTCACAAGACTTGACGATTTCGCATCTCAAGAAAATGTGCCATCAACATTTCCCTGATGTACTTTTATTGATCAAAAATATGTACAAAAAGAACGTTTCAGTTGATCTTCAGGAATGGTTCGGCTACGATTGTGTGTATACTATAGATCCTGGTGCTCACTGTGGTGGATTTCTGTTTTTTTTTTTGGAAAAAGATCTGTTGATATTGAAGTGAAGTTTGCGGATAAGAACTTAGTTGATCTTTATGTACAGCTTGGTGACATTAGTTTTTTTGTTTCATGTATATACGAGGATCCTTGAGTTTCAAAGAGACCTATTCTTTAGGAAAGGTTATCAAGAATCGGAGCTCTTAGAAAAGATCATTGGTGTTTATTAGGGGATTTTAACGAATTATGCCATAATGATGAAAACATTGGTGGGACGAGAAAGAAAAACACCTCATTTGATGCTTTCAACAATATGCTACAAGCATGTGGTATGTCAGAACTTCCTAGCTTGGGTAACTGATATATCATGGTTTTTAGGTGTTTTAAGCCATGATATATGTACATAATCGAGTCTTCTATAGAGTATTTCGAGTCCTTTCAGGTACTTTACAGGTTTTAGCACGTTTGGAGCTTACTTGGACATTATGGCGCATTCTGGAGCATTTTGGAGAAATTGCCTAAGAAGAAGAAGTCACTGCCGATAGCAGACACTTGTGTCGATCGACACATATTGTGAATCGGTCAACACAAGGTCGTGACAGAGTTATCTCGCGAGTCTTAATGAAGATTTGGAAATTGCAACTTGGCCCAGAAGTTTCTCATAATTACAAAGTGACCCAAATCGTGTTTTAGCTTTTAATTAGGTTTTACAGCCATTGTTTAGGCTAAGTTTGATTCAAAGTTTTTCATTCTAAGTTTGATTCCAGAGATTTTTCTATTAGATTTGGAGATTTGGGGCTGGTATTTTGCTCGAGAGAGAAGAGATTTCGAACCCATGTTCTTACTCTTTTTGATTCACCTATGATATCTATTTTGACTATGTTTTCTGTTAAGATTGCTATGCCTGAGTAGATCTCTTGTTAGGTTAGGGAATTCTCATTAGGGATTTGAAGGAATGCTAGATTAAATGATTAAATTGGATTCATCATCTAGTTCTTCATCTAAATCATTCGTAACGCTTAATCTGAACTGGCCACTTAGATTATTGATATTAGGTTGATTTACACAATGAGAGTTGGTTAATTAGCTAGAAAGGATTTAGGTGAGCAACTTATCTATTCGCAAAGAGATTTGGTTTAGAGAAGTTGTGAACAAACGAACTTGGAATTAATGCATGTTTAAAACTCTAGGATTCGCAACGAGAGTTGGTTTGCTAGGTTGTTAGACATAGATAATTATCGCAGCAAGAGCTGGTTAGTTTTACTTCTGTGATTCTAGTTCAAGAACGCTAATAGATTGAATCCTGATTGTTTGTTATCTGATATCCTGATTTCCTGAGAACTTCCTGAAACCTGACGCCTTCGTTAATTGCTTACATTCACCTCACTTCATTTGTTTACTTGTTGTCTTGTTTACTGCTTTATAATCTGCTTCGCTTACCTTAATTCGATTACTCATAATCTATCGTGTGACCGTGAGTCTGTTGGGATAGTGTCCTGAAATCACACTTGTACTCACTCCTGATGATAGTTGTGTGTCGAGATCAGACATTCGTATAATACTGGGCGGTTGCAATGTTTTGCTAGAAGCCTCTTGCAATCTGTAAGTCGTAGACTTACTGCCAGTATTATATGATCCTATAGGGTCACACACCTAAGCAAACTGGAAGCTAAAATATGGGAATGATCATTATAGTAATGATCATGTTAATGTGTGTTGGATACACATTAGTATCGAGTATATGGTGTTGTGTCGATCGACACAGTATGTGTGTCGGTCGACACAGGTCGGGTTTTCGAAACAAACTTTTTGATTTATGACTTAATCAAGTCGGCCCGTTTGAGTGGTTCTAGGTCTGAATAAATAGAAAGTATTTTCGACCTAGAACTGCAGCCGTCGTCTTTTTCTTGACAGAGAAAGCAGAAAACACCAAAACTCAGAGATCCCAAAAGATCCGGCACTAGCATCCCGGTTTCCAGGTTTGTGTGCGTGTGTATCTGGTAGAGGCGAAGCATCTGAGTCGCTTACTGATCTCGTTCACCAACAATTCCGCTGCCAGTTCAAGGTAAGAACGAGGTTGGTATTTTCAATATAACGAACCCTAGATCCTAGGCGATCCAACAGTGGTATCAGAGCATGTTAGGGTTTAGTCTATTGAATATGGAGCATTTAAATCGAATACTGATGTAATTGATTAGATTGATGCTTGTTAAATCGCTTTTTCATGTTGTTAATCACGGATTAAAGCTTCTGTTGAAAATTCGATGTCTGTGTTTTTGCAGAGTGTCGATCGACACAAAGCGTGTGTCGGTCGACACACAGCGAAAACGCGTAAATTTTTTTAGGGTTTTCGATCAGTGATCGAATATCCGTTTTTGTACTATGTCGGTCGATACACTGGGTGTGTCGGTCGACATAGACAAGGCGAAAGGATAGATCGGTTCAATTGGATTGAACCGGTTATCTCGCCGGGTTAATTTAATTAACCAATTTGGTTCTGGTTAGGTCATGACGATCGACGTGGACCATTAAACCAGAACGGTTCAATTGGATTGAACCGGTTAAGGAAATTCGACCCGGTTTGACCGGTTATCGAAGTTCGGTTTAAATTAGGTTGTGTCGACCGATGCAAGAATGCATCGATCGACACACCACTCGCAAACTTGAAGGTTGGACCTCAATTTGCAGATACCAGATCAAACTTATTCCTAAGTTTTAGATTAAACTTAAACATAATAAATCTATTTATTTTAAATCAAGTTAATAACTTCTTGGATGTATAATTGGATATGCATCAAGATTAAATAGTTCTTTTCCTCAACTAAATATCAAGTAATCTTGATGACTTGCCCGATCTTGTCTACTGTCAAGACTCGTTTCGTTGTTGGATAGCCTTGGAGTCCTTGGTATCCACAACAACATGAGTAAGGCAGGTGATCATTGATAGACTTGCAGTGCGACTGTCGATGATCACAAGACAGAAAGAGATTGGTTTACTTGACTGGGCTATCAGAAGTTCTGGGCCCAGAGACATCAGAGTGGATTAGACATAGATTGTCTCATCTGCGACCAAGAATTGTATTGGGTATAATTAGCAATGATTTGCTTACCTAGATAACTAAAGTTTGGATGATGGCGAGTCGCCCACTCAAATTTTGGTGATCTGAGGATCTTGGTTCATTGTATTCATCTGAGGAAACATAGTTTTTGAATACAATGCGAGTTTTCTTATTAAATAAGATTACTCATTTCCTTGAGCATCATAACTAAAAACCTCTACCTCTCTTAATTACAGCTATGTCTGTCTCAACTCACATCAACACTTTCTCGCTGAGATCCTGAAGGATTATGAGTTTTTCCATGGTTCAATTCTCAGATTGCAACCTAGCACATAATCTTAAACAGATCTAGGTTCTTGTAATCGAATCATAAAACAAACCTGGACATTACCTTTTGCAGCGGAATAATGGTAATGACGAGATCAACAGAACAGATGAGAACCTGTTCCTCCTTGGTATCCACACGCTTACAAGCACGGATAGGCTGCTAGACCGAGATGGAAGAACAACAAAGAGAGAGAAAGGAGGCCACGGCCACACCCAAAACCAAATCGCCAAAAAGGGTTATCAAAACCTAATGTTGCAATCTCTCTTATTTACTAATGGGCCCAAGTTTAATTAATTAATTAAACTAATGGTCCATTAGACTTTTGGGCCCAAGACACAAATCAGACAAAAGCTCATTTGTTGTCTGCCCAACTCTCTGTACAAATACAGTAAATGCCTTAGCATCTTACCGTATTAATTCCATCTTAACTTTCCCGTTAGCTATGGTGTGTGACCCTTTGGGATCATACAATACTGGTAATAAGTCCTAAACTTATAGATCAAGAGCGGACTCTAGCAAGCCATCATGATCACCCAGTATTTATGACTTATGTCTGATCTCGACACTTATCATACTTTCTAGAGATAGTACGGTATATTTCAGGACATTCCCAACAATCTCCCACTTGTACTGGAATCCTACACAGGACATTCCCAACAATCTCCCGATTGTACTGGAATCCTACATTCCCTAATCCTTTTGTCTCAATATCTCGATCTGGCATAAGGCAAGATGCGTGTCATCCTTATATAGCCAGACCATGTTTATCGGACCAGATTTGATACTGACAATGCAAACGACTTGGGCAAGTCCGTTTGGGAGTGGCCACTCTCTTACCAGCTATCAAGTCTCCGATTGGCCTAGAGATATTACCTCCGTTATACTGCAGGGACAAATCCCATCTTGTTCCATCACTATGAACTACACACTTCATAATACACACAACCAAGGTCCTTATAGCTCCCAGTTACGAAACATCGTTAGACAATGATCAAAGTGCATCACTCCATGTGCAGCCACATGCATGCGAACTCAGGTCTAAGGACTATACTCTATAGTCGTATATGAGAACCTCTTATGACACATATATTAATATCTTGTAGAGTTCTCATCAGCGGGCCATGTCCGGTCATATGCTCCCCTACATATACCTATGTGTCGACTTTGATGCCGCGCATCTATGACCCCTCGAAACCTGGTCATAAGTCTCAACACAATCTAGTCTCAAGCGGTTGTTGGTGTTCCAATTTCAACAACCTTCGACTATGGACACTATGATTTATGTCATTTCGTTAAATATGGGGTTTCAGGATCAAGTCTTACTCATGTACTTCGATGGCCCATATATAATGACATGAATCATTTTGGAACGATTATTTATATCACAGTTAAAATAATCCAGAAATCATAGATTTCATAAACATAAAATATTATGTTTACATGAACTTTTCAAAACAACTAAGTAAAGCCCTTTACAAACTCCCACTGAAATTAAGACTACATCTTAATTTCACTCATCCTACAGCTACAGTCCGCGACTCGTTCTTAGGCATAAGGAGTGGCTTCGTTAATAGATTAGCAACGTTCTCAATCGATGAAACTTGCTTATCTACTTAACACCTCTGTCATTTATCTCACGGAATAGGTTATACATACCCTCAAGGTGTTTGGATCTCTGATGTGCAGCTAGTCTCATCTATGCTGGGAATCACATCAAGTTCAGTGATGAACTTTTCTTTCCAAACAGCCTCTTTCGCCGCTTCTCAAGCTGCGAAATGTTCAGCTTAAGTCATGGAGTCAGCAACAGTGCCTTGCACCGCCAGTCAGACACAAGATATAGCCGGACTGTGACCGGGAATTATCTTTGTCTGTTGGAAACTTGCCTTTCAGACTCTATCGACTTGTAGCACCTCACTTTCTCCGTAAATCAAGAACTTATCCTTAGTATTTCTCCAGTACTTTTAGGATATTCTTTACGGCAATCCAGTGATTCTTTGCTGGATTTGACTGGTCTTTACTTGTCTTGCTTAACATTAAAGCAACATCAAAACAAGTACGTGTCATGGCATACATGATAGATCCAATTGCCGACGCATATGGAATCCTATCCATGCATTCAAGCTCAACAGATATCGTAGGATACCGTATCTCGCTTAACGTAATGCCATGTGACATTGGCATAAAACCCTTCTTGGATTGCTGAAAACGTGTAGGACTTTGTCAATTTAAGAATCCTGACTTTGTCCTACCAGCTCTTTTGGATCTTCATCTTTAGATCCAAAATCCAAGAACTACGTGGCTTTACCCATGTCAATCATAAAACCAACTCCCAATCCAGTCCTTTACCGACTGCAGCATTGGGACGTTTATTCCGAGAATCAGTATGTCATCGACATACACTATGAGAAATGCAACATCGCTCCCACTTATCTATTAGTAAACGCACAGTTCCACTTCGTTCCTGTTCAAGTCAAAACTTTTGACTACTTCAACAGAACGACGATTCCAACTCCGATGTGTTTGCTTCCATCCATGAATGGATCAATGAAGCTAACTTACACATAGTGTAATTTTTCGGAGTCTTGGCTTACTTTCGCTTCTTTGAATTTCGCAGGTTGGTCGCTTTCAATGATCATCAGATCATGCGAACTTTCAATGATCATCAGGTTCAACTAATGACGAGAAATCACTCTCGGATTAGTGACTGATTCATTCATATCTGCGAACTTCAGGCTCCACAGGTGTAGATTCTACAGAAATCTGTAAATCCATCCGTTGCTCTCCCTCAACAGGTTGAGCAGCCTCCTGTATTTCTCGAATTTCTTCGAGTTATACTTTTACTCCCACTGTTCTTCTTGGAAAGTAACTTCCCTTCTTAGAAAACAGAATGGACGTAAAAGTAACAAGCCTTGGTTTCCCTAGGACAACCAGTGAAGTAGCACAACTACAAATACTCAGTAAAGACGAATTTGGATCGATTCCAATCCACATTTACGTGGTGTCTTTCAACTGATATTGGTGGAACTATTTCAGCGTAAACTTAGATATTTCTAGAGCGTTATTCTTAAAGAATATCATGGAAGATTCGTGTGACTCATCTTTAATCATTTCTAATAAGATCTGATTCTTTCTCACAGAAATACCTCAAGGTTTTCAGGAGAATTGAGCTGTGAAACGACTTCACACTCATTCAGATGATCACACCATTAATGACTCAAGTATTCTCACTCGTGATCTAATCCAGAGTCTTAATACTTCTGTCACTCAGATTCTATACCTCATTCTGGAACTTTTTCGACCATGTCAAAGAATTCCGACTTGTGTCTCATCAAATGAACACAGTCTTACTCACTGAAGTAATCAGTAGAGACAATGAAGTACAGGAAATTTTCTCTGGCATTACTGCTCATCGGACCACATACATGAGTATGTTCAATCTCCAATAAGCCTTTGGGCCTTTATCTAGCTCGGCTAAGATGGGCCCTTTGTCTTTTGGTCTAGTAAGCAGAATTCAAGTCTCATAAGATATCCATTCAAATGAGCCCAAAAGTCCATAACTATGGGATTTCTGAATCCGACTCACTCTATGTGACCAAAACTTTTACGCCAAGAAAAATCAGGTTTAATTCATCAGATTTAAACCAATTCGGTATTTATGTTACATTTAGGCACTCTTTGGTTTAAGATATAAAACCCATTCCTTGAATAGGGTGCTACAATTAATATTTCATTAAGATCAAAAGAACAAAACTTGTCTTTTATCAAAATGAAAAACATTCAAATTCTTACAAGAAAATGAAAAACAACTCTGCTTAAAGCAGGTACATTGTAGCAATTATTAATACAAAACCAAGCCTCAATGGCATCTACAAGTGAAAACCCTACGGCTGAGGCAGCATCCATAGCTCCTTCCAGACACGCAGTCCCACTTGCCCTTCCTTCAACGTTCTACTGTTGCTCAGGCTCTGCATATTATAACAAATATCAGTGCCACAACCAGTATCCAATACCTATAAGGTATAACTTGAAGTAATAACATGAATACCTGAGGAAGTAGTCTCATACATCAACTTCAACTCCTCATAATCTTCCATGAATTTAATGCAATTTCTCTTCCAATGCCCAGTCTCATTACAGTAGCAGCACTTACCAACGTAAGAGGTATCTGACTCGGGCTCAGAAGACACACGCTTGCCATGATTCAAAATCTGGACAACTTTGTCTTCACCCTTGTCAGCATTAGGTTTAGTAAACCTACCCTTCTCATTCATGAGATTGTACAGGGTACTCTTCACGTTTGGCTCAACTGTCTTGAGCATATCATGCAGTTCAGTCAACGTCTTCGTTAAGCCTTTCTTGATATAGTTCCTTACGAACTTATCATAGCTTGACGGCAGTGACTGCAGAATGATCTCAGTTGCCAATTCCTGGCTAACTGGATAATCCAGTTTCCTCAGGTTATCAACGTAACCCATCATTTTACTGACATGAGGACTTACTGGATGATCATTTGGTAGCTTGCAGCTAGTGAGAGATTTAACCAACTGGTATCTCTCCACTCTTACCTGCTCCTGAAATTTCAATTTCAGGCTGCTGATCATCTCTATTGGCGACTCCATGTTCTCATATTGCTTCCGCAAATCTGAGTCCATGGTAGCCAATATCAGACCACGCACATCTACCGCATCATCATAATGCTTATTCCAAGCATTACGTACTGCATGACTGGCCTTGGATCCGATCCTCTCGGGGAGAGCTTTCTCAAGGACATAGTCCTTTCTCTCATGCCTGAGAACTAGCCTCAGGTTCCGCGACCAAGTCAAGAAATTTGATCCGTTCAGTTTGTCCATCTCAAGGACAGACCGGATCGAGAAAGTGTTTTGATTGTTTGTGCTCGTCATAGCTGAAATTTAGAGATAAATAGAGTTTTAGTTATTTAGTTCATAAAAGAGTAATCTTAATAACTTATAAGAAAACTCGCATTGCATTCAAAATTTCTTTGTTTAACCTCATAAGAATACAATGATTCCGAGACCCATGTTCAGCTAAATCCAAAGTGGGCCACTGGCCGTCACCCAGAATTAGCTTTACTTGGTAAGCATACACACAGCTAGTTATAACCAATAACTCTCGGTTGTGAATTGGGCCCAAGGCCCAATACACCAGATGTCTCAAGGCCCGGGACTCCCGATGGCCCAGTCAAGGAAACCAATCTCTTACAGCCAAATAATCACTAAAGTCTGGGACTCCCAATGAAATTAGTGACTATATACTACTTTACTTACGCGAAAACAGACACCTCACACTGTAAGCCATATCTGTAATCGAATAAGCGTTAAGTAGCTGACAAGATTGGAAAGACATCCAAGCTTGATATTGTTTTAGAGGATTTTCAGTTTTATTTCCAAAAATAGAAGATTACTATTTTGGGAAACTTACTTATTTTAGAAACTTTCTAAAATTAGTAACATACTAAAAATAGAAATTTCTAATTTAATATTTTATAAATATTTTGGGTTGGGTCACAAATTATAGGCCCAATTCTTGGCCCAAGACCATAGAATCCCAATTGGCCCAATAATTTGACATAACCGATCCGGTTTATTAATTCTGGTCCAAGACCAAATTAACTATCAAAACCATCGGTTATTTACTAAACCAGACCAGCTCTAAATTATTTGGTCCAACCAAATCAAACTTAGACCAGCCTTCGGTTTAGGTTAAAATTCAATTTTTTGAATTTCAATCCGGTTTAACCAGAAATTAAATAATACCATGTATTAAATAATTTCCAGCAAACCGCGATTTGGGTTAACGGCTTAAACCATACATTAATTAAATAATTAATGATTCATATATAAATCACGCTAACCAACTATATCAAATCGTGATCTTTAATTCAAAAAAATGATTTTGTCTCTTTTACAAAATCGTAACAAGTGTTTCAATTCAAACAATCGATTCATGACATTAATAATCAAACACGTTTGAACCTTATTCTCTTAAAGTCAATCGACTTTAATCAACAATCAAACACATGCGATTATTAAGCAAAGTCAATTATTCATGCGATTATCAAATTCACTAAAGGACAAAAGAGATTCTAAAGATCACGTTCAATAATTCATAATTCAATCATAGATTTTGACTTATGTCAACAAGCGTGATCCTAAAGGATTTGAGTCAACAAGCGTGATTCAATAATCGATTTGAGTCATTCACTAAAGACAAAACTCCTTGTCAACATCAAACAAAGTCAAACCTTAATACAATTATTCAATCGCTTATGACAATTTCCATATCACTTAATAATTCTAACAATCAATTCTCTTATGATAAGCGATTGACTTAAGATTGCATCGAGTCAACAAGCGAAACATACAATGAAACGATTCTTAATTCAATAATCGACAGAGACTTAACTCCATTAATTCAAATTACAAGCAACTTAATAAACCTGGCTCTGATACCACTGTAGGATTATAGCGTTTTTCCATGGTTCAATTCTCAGATTGCAACCTAGCACATAATCTTAAACAGATCTAGGTTCTTGTAATCGAATCATAAAACAAACCTGGACATTACCTTTTGCAGCGGAATAATGGTAATGACGAGATCAACAGAACAGATGAGAACCTGTTCCTCCTTGGTATCCACACGCTTACAAGCACGGATAGGCTGCTAGACCGAGATGGAAGAACAACAAAGAGAGAGAAAGGAGGCCACGGCCACACCCAAAACCAAATCGCCAAAAAGGGTTATCAAAACCTAATGTTGCAATCTCTCTTATTTACTAATGGGCCCAAGTTTAATTAATTAATTAAACTAATGGTCCATTAGACTTTTGGGCCCAAGACACAAATCAGACAAAAGCTCATTTGTTGTCTGCCCAACTCTCTGTACAAATACAGTAAATGCCTTAGCATCTTACCGTATTAATTCCATCTTAACTTTCCCGTTAGCTATGGTGTGTGACCCTTTGGGATCATACAATACTGGTAATAAGTCCTAAACTTATAGATCAAGAGCGGACTCTAGCAAGCCATCATGATCACCCAGTATTTATGACTTATGTCTGATCTCGACACTTATCATACTTTCTAGAGATAGTACGGTAGATTTCAGGACATTCCCAACAGATCCGTCCTTGAGAAGGACAAGTTAAATGGATCTAATTTCTTGGAATGGTATCGGAACCTGAGAATAGTTCTCAGGCAGGAGAACAAGGAATATGTCCTTGAAAGAGTTCTCCCCGAGAGGCCACGTTCCAATGCCACGCAGGCAGATAAGAATGCTTATGATAAGCATTCAGCAGATGTCAAAGATGTTAATTGTCTAATGCTGGTGACTATGAACTCTGAGCTGCAGAAGCAATATGAGAACGTGATGTCACCCATTGAGATGATTAACAGCCTGAAAGCTTTGTTTCAGGAGCAAGCTCGCACAGAGAGATACCAGACGGTTAAATCTCTCATGGATTGCAAGCTGGCTAAGGACAGTCCAGTGAGTCCTCATGTCCTTAAAATGATGGGTTACATTGATAACCTGGGGAAACTGGACTGTGCCATTAGCCAGGAGCTAGCCACTGACATGATTCTGCAGTCTTTGCCGTCGTGTTTTGATCAGTTCATCATGAACTACAACATGCAAAACATGACTAAGACATTGACTGAGTTGCACGGCATGCTGAAGACAGCAGAGCCGAATCTCAAGAAGGCAACTCCCACTGTACTGATGGTACAAGGGGGTAAAAGGTTTAAGAAACCTAAGAAGGATAAGGGAAAGGCCCAAGTTGTCCAGACTGAGAGTCAGGACAAGCCTAAGCCAAAGCCCAAATCCGGGCCTTCTCCTGAGGACAAATGCAACTACTGCAAGCAGTTAGGGCATTGGAAGAGAGACTACAAGAAGTTCATGGAAGATTACAAGAAACTGAAGAAGATGTATGATGCGTCTGACTCAGGTATTTATGTTATCGAACTTAATGTTATGTCTTCTAGTTCTACTTCGTGGGTATTGGATACCGGCTGCGGTGCTCATATTTGTACTAATATGCAGGCACTAAGAAACAGTAGAACGCTGAAGAAAGGACAAGTGGAGCTACGGGTCGGGAATGGAGCTAAGGTTGCTGCACTGGCCGTAGGCACTTACGATTTGTCTTTACCTTCATGCATGATTTTAGCTTTGAATAATTGCTACTTTGTACCTGCGATTAGCAGAAACATAATTTCAGTTTCCGTTTTGGATTTAGAAGGCTTTGATTTTGCTGTTAAGAATAAAGTTTGTTCTTTTAATCGTGATGGTACGTTTTATGGTAGCGCCCCATTAGACAATGGGTTATATGTCTTAAACCAAGAAATGCATGTCTTTAACATAAATACAAAGCGGTTTAAGTCAAATGACGAAAACCCGACTTTCTTATGGCATTGTCGTTTGGGCCATATCAATGAGAAACGCATTCAGAGACTCCATCGAAATGGGCTTCTGGGCTCATTTGATTTTGAATCATGTGAGAAATGCGAATCTTGCTTGATGGTCAAAATGGCTAGGGTCCCTTTCAACAAACCAAATGAAAGGGCCAGTGACTTATTGGGCCTTGTTCATACTGATGTATGTGGGCCGATGAGCACTATTGCCAGAGGAAATTACAAGTACTTCATCACCTTTACTGATGACTTCAGTAGGTATGGCTACGTCTACTTGATTAGACACAAGTCGGAATCCTTTGATAGATTCAAGGAATTCAAGAATGAAGTACAGAACCAACTTGGCAAAAGTATCAAAGTTCTGCGGTCGGATCGCGGAGGAGAATACTTGAGCCAAGAGTTCAGTGACTATCTGAGCGAGTGTGGAATTGTTTCACAACTCACTCCTCCTGGAACACCTCAATGGAATGGAGTGTCAGAGAGGAGGAATCGAACCTTATTGGATATGGTTCGGTCTATGATGAGTCATTCAAATCTTCCATTATCCTTTTGGGGATATGCTCTAGAAACGTCTGCGTTTACACTAAATAGGGTGCCATCTAAATCAGTGGAAAAGACACCACATGAATTGTGGACTGGGAACATTCCTAGTCCGTCTTTCCTGAAGATTTGGGGTTGTGAGACTTATGTCAAACATTTAATCTCTGACAAGCTCGCACCCAAATCAGATAAATGCTACTTCATTGGTTATCCTAGGGAAACCAAGGCATACTACTTTTACAACCAATCTGAGAACAAAGTATTTGTTGCTCGGGACTGTTCTTTTCTTGAGAGAGAATTTCTTTCTAAGAAAAACAGTGGGAGTAAAGTACATCTTGAAGAAATTCAAGATGCACAGGAGACTGCTCAACCTGCTGAGGAAGAGCAACAGGTGGATCCACAAAGTTCTGTGGAGCCCACGCCTGTGGAGCCTGAAGTTCGCAGATCCGGAAGGATCCGTCACGAACCCGAGAGATACTATTGATTTCTCGTGACCAATTGCAATGATCTGATGATAATTGAAAGTGATGAACCAGCGACCTTCGCGGAAGCAATGATGAGCCAGGACTCCGAAAAGTGGCTTGGAGCCTCTAGATCCGAAATGGCATCCATGTCAGAAAACCAAGTATGGTCCTTGGTCGATTTACCTAATGGTGCAAAAGCCATTGAGTGTAAATGGATCTTCAAGAAGAAGATTGACGTGGATGGTAATGTACAAATTTACAAAGCTAGGTTGGTGGCTAAAGGTTTCAAGCAAATTCATGGTATTGACTATGATGAAACCTATTCCCCAGTCGCTATGCTCAAATCCATTCGGATTCTTCTAGCAACTGCCGCTTATTATGATTATGAGATTTGGCAGATGGATGTCAAAACCGCCTTCCTTAATGGAATTCTGGAAGAGGATGTGTATATGACACAGCCTGAGGGTTTTGTAGATCCTAAGAATGCTGGGAAGGTATGCAAGCTTCATAAATCCATTTATGGATTGAAGCAAGCATCACGGAGTTGGAATCTTCGTTTTGATGAAGCAGTAAAACAATTTGGTTTCATCAAGAACGAGGAAGAACCATGTGTATACAAGAAGACTAGTGGGAGCGGAATTGCGTTTCTTGTACTATATGTTGATGACATACTTCTTCTCGGTAATGACGTTCCGTTGCTTCAGTCTGTTAAGACTTGGCTCGGAAGTTGTTTTTCCATGAAAGACATGGGAGAAGCCGCCTACATCCTTGGAATCAGAATCTACATAGATAGAGCGAATAGGCTGATTGGATTGTGCCAGGACACTTATATTGATAAGGTGTTGCACAGATTCAAGATGCATGATTCCAAGAAGGGCTTCATACCGATGTCTCATGGCAATATTCTCAGCAAGAAGCAGTGTCCGGCGACACATGCTGAGCGAGAACGCATGGATAGGATTCCTTATGCTTCTGCAATAGGATCTATCATGTATGCCATGCTCTGCACTCATCCAGATGTAGCTTACGCGTTAAGCATGACGAGTAGATACCAATCTGTTCCAGGTGAAGTTCACTGGACAGCTGTCAAGAATATTCTCAAGTATTTGAGACATACCAAGGATAAGTTCTTGGTATATGGAGGAAGTGATGAACTTGTGGTGAATGGATTCACCGATGCGAGTTTTCAGACGGACAGAGACGATTTCCGATCACAGTATGGATATGTCTTCTGTCTAAATGGCGGTGCAGTGAGCTGGAAGAGCTCTAAGCAGAATACCATAGCTGATTCCACGATGGAAGCTGAATATGTTGCTGCTTCAGAAGCGGCAAAGGAAGCTGTTTGGATCAAGAAGTTCATGACTGAACTAGGTGTGGTTCCTAGTATCTAGGAGCCAGTGGCTTTGTTTTGTGATAACAATGGAGCCATTGCTCAGGCGAAAGAACCCAGATCACACCAGAAGTCCAAACACGTACAGAGGAGATATCACCTGATTCATGATATCGTCAATAGAGGTGATGTGAAGATCAGCCGAGTTCCGACGGACGAGAATGTCGCTGATCCTCTGACTAAGCCACTCCCAAGGCTCAAGCATGAGTTCCATACTACTGATGTGGGCATTAGAGATCTTAAGATGTAATCTTGATTCTAGTGGGAGTTTTAGGTTTCATTTTAGTTATAATAAGATGTTCTTGTAAACATACTTTTGGATATGTTTAATGAAATTTGACTTGAGCATTATTTATTGTGATCTAAATAATGGTCCCAAAATAAGTTTATGTCATGTTATAGGTCATCAAGTTGAGGACTTGATCATGAAACCCTATAAAGCTTAGACGACATAAATTATGATTTGTCCCTAGTCGAGGTTGTCAAAGTGGGACACTGACAACTGCGAGAGACTAGCTTGTGAGGTGACTGTTGACTAAGTTTCATGGAGTCAATGATATGAGTATCACAGTCAGTCACATAGATATATGTTGGTGAACATATGATCGGACATGACCCGCTAATGAGAAGTCTACAAGATAGTTATATCTGTGTCATAAGAGATTCTCATTACGACTATAGAGTATAGTCCTTAGACCTGAGTTCATCATATTTTCTTACATATGAATTGGTACACTTTGACCTTGTCAAACGTCGACCCGTAACTGGCGGCTATAACGGCACTCCTCAGGTATATCATGTAGTATGTGTTGAAACAGGGATGGAACAAGAAGAGATTTGTCCCTCCTGAATAACGGGAGATAAATATCTCAGGGCCTATCGAAGATTTGATACTGAGAAAATGTGTGGCCGCACTCAAACGAACTGTAGTTCAGTTGTTTGGATTGTTCTGTATAAGATCAAGAGTTCGATAAACACGATATTGGATTAATAAGGATGACACTAATCTTGCCCTATGCCAAATCGAGATATAGAGACAAAAGGATTATAGGAATTGATGATTCCAGTACAAGTGGGAGATTGTTGGGATAGTGTCCTGAAATCACACTTGTACTCACTTCTGATGATAGTTGTGTGTCGAGATCAGACATTCGTATAATACTGGGCAGTTGCAATATTTTGCTAGAAGCCTCTTGCAATCTGTAAGTCATAGACTTATTGCCAGTATTATATGGTCCTATAGGGTCACACACCTAAGCAAACTGGAAGCTAAAATATAGGAATGATCATTATAGTAATGATCATTGATAGGTTCTAAGTTTTACCCTATTCTAAGCTGCAAGTGCACAGTATAGTCAATGTAGTATATAGGGTTATCGAATCCACAGGGACACTTGGTCTCAAGAGAATCAAACCGTAGGAATTAATACTAGAAATAAGCAAGTAGTGATTGTAATAAATTGCGGTGCGAGAAAGTAAACAGTAGCAGGAAATCGGTTTGTAAGCAATAAACTAAAAGCGTCAAGCCTAGGGTATTCTCAGGAAATCAGACAAGCAGACAAGTTAATCAGTCAGGATCAAATTAAACTCAGTTCTAGAACTCGAATCACGGAAATAGAATTAACCAAATCTCTTTGCGAGAATTCTCTATGCCTAAGTGCAGTAACCCAAATCTCTTTGCAATTACTAACAGATTAAACAAGCATTAAGTTCAAGTTCGATATGTTCACAATTAAACTAAACCAAATCTCTTTGCGAATAATTCAATTGCTCAACCTAAATAGTTCAGATTCCTAAACCCCACTCTCGTGACGTATTTAGTAACCTAGGATCTAGATTCTAATTGATCAGGTTAGAACTAGCTTTAAGCACAATTTAGTTTGAAGAACATTCTAATCATATGAATCCTAACTGAATTAAACAAGTCTAGCAAGTCATCAAACCCTAGTGAGAAACCCTAAACTCAACTATGGATCTACTCAGACATGATTGATGAAAACATAATCATAGAATAAATAGATTGCATATAAGAAATTAAAATATCAAAGGGGTTCGAAATCTTCTCCAAGATAAATGAATACAAGGAAAATAGATCAGCCCCAAAAAGCTCTAAAAATCTCTTAGCTCTAAGTATGAAAGCGTGTCTAAAATAAAAGCCAAAAACTAGTATATATAGGCATAATCTCGGCTGGGGCTTCTGTGTAAATACTGAAAGTATCTTGGGCTTCTTTGCAAATCTTCAATACTTGTTACGCGGAAGCGTACGGCCCATCTCGCGACTGCATCGACCGATGCACAATGCGTGTCGATCGATGCAACATCAAATAATCGAACAGTGAATAAAGCTCTCGGCCAAAACGTCCCAAAATGCCCAAAATGCTCCATATATCTCCAATTAGCTCCAAACCTGATTTAACCTGTAAAAGACTCTAAACTAATACAAAAGACTCTAAAAACACAACTATATCATGGTATAAAGTGGGTAAAAACCATGATATATCAACTCCCCCACACTTAGCCTTTGCTTGCCCTCAAGCAAAACAGAGAACTAAAATGCAGTGAAGAGGTTTGAAAACTCTTCAGAAACTCATTTTATCATAGAAGCAGCAGCATTCAGATTCCCCTTAGTAATCCACATGAAAGAATCAATCTACAGACATCAAGACCAACATGTACTTCCCCCACACTTAGCAACTGTCCTAAGTAAACGCCACAATCACATTCAAGCATTCAAATTCACCCTACTGACTTCTGCAAGTATTTAAGTGCGGTCTCACCTAAGGAGTATCGATCTAAAGGCACATGGATTCTTACCTTGCCAGCTCTAGACCACCATACTATCTTTCTATAGTCCCTTTCTTCTCTTTCCCTTCTTTAACAACTGATTTTTCCCCACTGGGTATCATTTTATTTTTTTTATCAGTGTTCTTCCCGTTATGGGGTGTACTTTGGACACATTCCATGGATCACATGAGAGATAATAGTGTTTGCTACTATTCCCATGACCACTTCGGAGTTACTAACTCATCCGCAGTTTATTATTATTATTATTTTTTTTTTTTTTACTTTACAGAAGGGGAGAAGGGGACTAAATAGGACAGGTTTACAGGCTGTGTCAGAACCAACAAGGGAGTCCGACATAAAGCATACCAAGCCCTTAGGTGAGAAAAATTAAAGTCAGTATTAAGGTGAAGTCAGTAAAGGATCCTCTGATACCTGAAGTGATATGGGTGTCCTCAGTAGGCTGATCTGTGATGGGGTTTTCTAATAGTCATAGATAGATCTGCAGCTTCATCCCAATGGTCACTTAAGTTCCTGCAAATGCTGCTAATCTCCTCCAAAAATCATTGTTTCCTACTTAAACCAATTTTGACTCGAAAAACAAATTTTTTTGAAAAATTTAAATGACTCTAAGAAAACAAAAGAAACTAATTAGTAGAACCTCCCCCACACTTAAGACACACTGTCCCCAGTAGTGTCAAGCAAGGGATTGGTTAAAGAAGAGAAAAATCAAAATAGTTGAATGGTTAGTTCTCTCGGGTTTTACCTCTGTCGCAGTCAGGCATCGATCGTTGCACTAGGTGCACCGACCGTTGCTGTGCGATTTCTGTTGTAACGATCGACACAAACGTGTGTCGATCGACGCAATGCGATTTTCACGAACCCTGCAACCAAAAACTCACCAAACAGAAACAAAAACGTAAAATCTAGAAAAAATACTAAAATCAAAATGCAAAAACGAAAACAGTGGGTTGCCTCCCACTCAGCGCTCTTTTAACGTCAATAGCTTGACGTTTCAGCTGATCTAGGTAGAGGGTGCATCATCCAGAGGCAAAATCTGACCTTCTGGAATCTCGGCTTTCGCCCAATAATGTTTCACCCTCTGTCCATTCACAGTGAATTCAATACCATCCTTACCAGTTAGAACCACAGCTCCATACGGACGCACCGCTTTGATTGTAAAAGGGCCAGACCACCTTGATTTCAGCTTTCCTGGAAACAAATGCAGACGAGAGTTATATAAAAGTACCTGATCATTAGGCTCAAATTGTCTGGAGACAATCTTCTTGTCATGATATGCCTTAGTCCTTTCTTTGTACAGCTTTGAGTTCTCATAAGCAAAATGTCTAATCTCATCCAACTCATTAAGCTGAACTAATCTCCTTTCCGCAGCAGACTTAAGATCAAAGTTTATCTGTTTTACAGCCCATGCTGCTTTATGCTCAAGTTCCACTGGCAGATGACATGCTTTTCCATATAGCAGATGGAATGGAGTGGTCCCAAGTGGTGTCTTGAATGCTGTCCTGTAAGCCCATAATGCATCATCCAACTTTGCTGCCCAATCCTTCCTTGTTTTTCCGACTGTCTTCTCAAGGATCTCTTTGATCTGTCTGTTAGAAACTTCTACTTGTCCACTAGTCTGAGGGTGATAAGGAGTAGCGACTCGATGATGAACTCCATGCTTCTTCAGCAGCTTTTCGAAGACCTTATTGATGAAATGAGATCCTCCATCACTTATCACTATACGAGGCACTCCAAATCTGGGAAATATGATGGTCTTAAACAGCTTAAGGACCACCGAAGAATCATTGGTTGGACTAGCTATTGCTTCGACCCATTTAGACACATAGTCCACAGCAACCATAATGAATTTATTTCCATAGGACGAGGGAAAAGGACCCATGAAATCTATGCCCCAGCAATCGAAAACCTCAACTTCCAGAATGAAATTCTGAGGCATCTCATGCTTCTTGCTGATTTTCCCTCTCCTTTGACAAACATCACACTGAGTGATGAAAGAATGAGCGTCTCTGAACATTGTAGGCCACCAGAAACCTGCTTGAAGAACTTTAGACACAGTCTTGAATGTAGCAAAATGTCCAGCATAATCTGATCCATGACAGTGGAAAAGGATGTCCGAAACTTCTGATTCAGCAATGCATCTCCTGTAAAGGCCATCTGAACAGTGTTTATAGAGATAAGGCTCATCCCAGTAGTATCTTCTAAGTTCCCTAAAGAACCTTTTCTTTTCATAGCCCTTTAAATCATCCGGTTCAGTCTCAGCAGCGAGGTAGTTAGCTATATCTGCATACCAGGGTCGATCAGAGGTAGCCACAGCAGAGATTTCGAAATCATAATTTCCAATTCTGATCTTAAAACATTCTCGGTTCGTATCAGGTGTGCATCGACCGTTGCGCGAGCATGTGTCGATCGTTGCTTCCCCGATACTTGTATCGACCGTTGCCAATGTAGCATCGATCGACACAAGGCGATCTTCCCGACAGTTCTGCAACTCATCTTCCAAATCCATCTCAGAAACTGTACCAACCATGTTGACGTTTTCCTCAGGCAAATAGTCATTTATGGGCACGTCCTCCTCAACCAGCATCCTTGAAAGATGATCAGCAACTCCATTCTCAACTCCCTTCTTGTCCCTTACTTCGATATCAAACTCCTGAAGCAACAGAATCCATCTCAACAGCCTCGGCTTAGCATCTTTCTTATGCATCAGATACTTCAGGGCTGAATGATCAGTATGAACAATCACTTTAGAGCCAACAAGATAGGGGCGGAATTTCTCGAAAGCAAAGACAACGGCTAGCAGTTCTTTCTCTGTGGTTGCATAGTTCTTCTGCGCATCATCTAGTGTCCTACTAGCATAATAGATAGCATGAAGCTTTCTGTCCTTCTTCTGTCCTAGAACAGCTCCCACAGCAAAATCACTTGCATCACACATAACCTCAAAAGGTAAATCCCAATCTGGTGGCTGGACTACTGGAGCACTCACTAAAGCCTGCTTGATTTGTTCAAATGCAGCCTTACAGTCTGCATTGAACTCAAATTTTGTATCCTTACACAGCAAGGCAGTTAGTGGCCTAGCAATCTTGCTGAAATCTTTGATGAACCGCCTATAGAAACCAGCATGTCCAAGAAAACTTCTTATGGCTTTAACAGAATCAGGTGCTTGCAGGTTTGTCATTACCTCAATCTTAGCGCGATCCACTTCGATCCCTGCTTCAGACACCTTATGTCCAAGAACAATACCATCTTTGACCATAAAATGACACTTTTCCCAGTTAAGGACCAAGTGCTTCTCTTCGCATCTAGTCAGCACTTTGCACAGATTCTCTAGACATTCATTATAAGACGATCCGTAGACTGAGAAATCATCCATAAATACCTCCATAAAGTCCTCAATCATATCAGTGAATATGGACATCATGCATCTCTGAAAAGTAGCAGGAGCATTGCAGAGTCCAAAAGGCATCCTACGGTAAGCAAATGTGCCATATGGACAAGTGAAAGTAGTCTTTCCCTGATCTTCTGGGTGGATAGGAATCTGAAAGAAACCTGAGTATCCATCGAGGAAGCAGTAGTAAGGGTGATTTGCTAACCTCTCCAGCATCTGGTCAATAAAAGGTAAGGGAAAGTGATCCTTTCTAGTTGCAGCATTTAGTTTCCTGTAGTCTATGCACATCCTGTGTCCCGTCACAGTCCTAGTAGGTATCAGCTCATTCTTCTCATTCTTCACGACTGTAACTCCACCCTTCTTAGGCACTACATGGACTGGACTTACCCAATCACTGTCTGAAATAGGATAGATGATCCCAGCATCCAGAAGCTTCATAATCTCTTTCTTAACCACTTCCTGGAGATTGGGATTAAGCCTTCTCTGATGCTCAATAGATGTCTTAGACTCATCCTCAAGATGTATCCGATGCATGCACAGCTTTGGTGAGATACCTGAAATGTCATCGAGAGAATAGCCAAGAGCCTTGCGATGCTTGCGCAGCTTGCTTAGCAGTAAAGTGAGCTCTGCGTTGTTCAAACTAGCGTTAACTATCACTGGATAAGTTGAATTAGGTCCAAGAAACGCGTACCTTAGCCCGGTTGGAAGTTGTTTCAAGTCTATCTTCGGAGCTTTTTCTTCTGCCCAGTCTGCGTCGCTTTGCAACGACCGATGCTTAGTAGGTGTCGATCGTTGCATCGTCGCGTCAGATACTTCAACTTGCATTGCAACTTCAACAGAATCCATCAGTCTTCTATAGCACATTGCTGGTTCGTCCTGCAGGTATTCCAACTCCATTATAGAGCTCAGTAAAGCTCTTTCCAGTGGATCTTCAGCATGTGACTGGTGAAAGTACTCTGCAGCTAATTCACTAAGTGTGTCCACATAGAAAGTCTGACCGTCGATGGTTGGTCTCTTTACCAGCTTGTTCATATCAAAACTCATCTTCAGATCACCCACATTCAGAACTATCTTACCTCTCTGACAGTCAATCATTGCACCAGCTGTAGCTAAGAAAGATCTGCCCAAAATTAGTGGATCCTTTGGTTCCTGTCCATATTGTAGAACCACAAAGTCAGTAGGTATCGCGCATTGGCCGATAATTATAGGTACATCCTCCAATACTCCTTCGGGAATCCTGACCGTTCTGTCTGCTAGAACCAGTGATATCCTAGTGGGTCTGAAATCAGTCATACCGAGCCTCTTAGCGACTGAGAGAGGCATAAGGTTCATGATAGGTCAAGAATTAATCCCTATACTAAACTGCAAGTGTACAACAATGTCAAAGTAGTATATAGGGTTATCGAATCCACAGGGACACTTGGTCTCAAGAGAATCAAACCATAGGGAATGAATACTAGAAATAAGCAATGTGATTGTATTGAAAATAGTGCAAGAAAGTAAATCAGTAGCAGAGATTATTGGTTGTGAAAGCAAGTAATTAAAAGCGTCAAACCTAGGGTATTCTCAGGAAATCAGACTGGCAGACAGTTCATTCAGCAAGGATCTAATTAAGCACAGTTCTAGAACTCAAAACACAGATATAGAATTAACCAAATTCCTTTGCGATAATTCTCTAAGTCTAAGTGCAGCAAACCAAACTTCCGTTTGCGAGAACTAACAGATTAAACTAGCAATAAGCTCGAGTTTGATATGTTCACAATTATCCTAAACCAAACTTTCGTTTGCGCAAAGTTTAATTGCCCAATTTAATTAGTTCTGATTCCTAAACCCCACTTCCGTGACGTATTTAGCAACCTAAGATCTAGATTCTAATTGATCAGGTTAGAACTAGCTTTAAGCACAATTAAATTGAAGAACAGATATAGTTTGAATCCTTAACTGAAATTGAACAAGTCTAGCAAGTCATGAAATCCTATGTGAGAAACCCTAAGTCTAACTAGAAATCTACTCAGACATAGATAATGAAAACATGATCATATGATAAGTAAATTGCATAAAAGAATAAGAGTAAAAGGGGTTCGAAATCTTCTCCAAATACAGATGATGAATTAGGTTCAGATCAGCCCCAAAAGCTCTAAAAATCCTCTGCTCTTAATTATGAAAGTATATGGTAAAAAATATAAAGCGTCTCTAATAAAAACACTAAAAACTCCAATATATAGGCATAATCTCGGCCAAGGGCTTCTTTGTAAATATCAGGAACTTCTGGATCAAAGTGCAATATCTTGATTCTTCTAAACCGCCGAGTTTTTGGTCCATCTCGCTGGTGCAACGATCGTTGCTAGAGTGCAACGATCGACACCTTTCTCTGTTTCGGACAGTGAACTCTATCTCTCGGCCAATCACTCCAAAAATCTCCAAAATGCTCCATAATCTCCAATTTAGCTCCCAACCTGATTATACCTGTAAAAGACTCTAAAATAACACAAAAGACACTAAAAACATACTTATATCATGGCCTAAAACTAGTAAAAACCATGATATATCAACTCCCCCACACTTAGCCTTTGCTTGCCCTCAAGCAAAACATAGAACTAAAACATGGTGAAGAGGTTTGAAAACTCTTCAGAAACTCATTTCATCTTAGAAGCTACAATACTCAGATTCCCCTTAGTAAACCACTGAAAGAATCAATCACAGGATATCAAGACCAACATGTACTTCCCCCACACTTAGCAACTGTCCTAGGTAAACTCCACAATCACATTCAAGCATTCAAATTCTCCCTACTGACTTCTGCAAGTATTTAAGTGCGGTCTCACCTAAGGAGTATCGATCTAAAGGCACATGGATTCTTACCTAATCATCTCTAGACCACCATACTATCTTTCTCTAGTCCCTTTCTTCTCTTTCCCTTCTTTAACAACTGATTTTTCCCCACTGGGTATCATTTTATTTTTTTTATCAGTGTTCTTCCCGTTATGGGGTGTACTTTGGACACATTCCATGGATCACATGAGAGATAATAGTGTTTGCTACTATTCCCATGACCACTTCGGAGTTACTAACTCATCCTCAGTTTATTATTTTTTTTTTTACTTTATAGAAGGGGAGAAGGGGACTAAATAGGACAGGTTTACAGGCTGTGTCAGAACTAACAGGGAATCCGACATAAAGTATACCAAGCCCTTAGGTGAGAAAATCTAAGTCAGTATTAGGGGTGAAGTCAGTAAAAGATCCTCTGATACCTGAAGTGATGTGGGTGTTCCCAGTAGGTTGATCTGTGATGGGGTTTTCTAATAGTCAGAGATAAATCCTGCAACTTCATCCCAATGGTTACTTAAGTTCCTGCAAGTTTTGTAAATCTCCTCCGAAAATCATAGTTTCTTACTTAAACAATTTTGACTCAATAAAACAAAAAAATTTTGAAAAACGGACTGACTCTTAAGAAAACAGAAAGATAAACGTCAGTAGCACCTCCCCCACACTTAAGACACACTGTCCCCAGTAGTGTCCAGCGAAGGATCGGTAAAAGAAAATAAAAAAAATTGAAAAGGTGAGTTTATGTCTGTCGGGTTACCTCTGTCGCACGAGCAACGACCGTTGCACTATGTGCATCGACCGTTACTTGGCGATTTTCGTGTATGGTCGATCGTTGCTCAGGACCGCAACGATCGCTGCAATGCGATTCCTTTCGTGTTGTGACGATCGATGCAGAAATGCATCGATCGCTGCTTGGCGATTTAATCCGAGACCTGCAAACATGACTGCACCAGAAACAAAAAAAAACGTAAAATCCTAACAAAAACACCAAAAATTAAAAAGAAAAACACCAGTACCTAATGGTGGGTTGCCTCCCACCCAGCGCTTGTTTAAGGTCAATAGCTTGACCGGACGCGCAAGATTTTTCAAGTTGAGGGTGCAGCATCCAGAGGCAAAATCTGTCCTCTGGGAATCTCGGCCTTAGCCCAATAGTGTTTTACCCTCTGCCCATTCACAGCAAACTCATTACCTTCCTTGCCTATTAGTATGACAGCTCCATATGGACGCACTTCTTTTATTGTGTAAGGACCGGACCATCTTGATTTCAGCTTTCCTGGAAACAAATGCAAGCGAGAATTGTATAGAAGTACCTGATCATTAGGCTCAAACCGTCTAGAAACAATCTTTTTATCATGATAAGCCTTTGTCCTCTCCTTGTACAGCTTTGAGTTCTCATAGGCAAGATGTCTAATCTCATCCAACTCATTAAGCTGTATCAGCCTTCTTTCTGCAGCTGATTTAAGGTCAAAGTTCATCTGCTTCACAGCCCATGCTGCTTTGTGCTCAAGTTCCACAGGCAGATGGCATGCTTTTCCATACAACAAGTGAAATGGAGTAGTCCCCAATGGTGTTTTGAATGCAGTCCTGTAAGCCCATAAAGCATCATCAAGCTTAGCTGCCCAATCTTTTCTTGTCTTCCCAACTGTTTTCTCCAAGATCTCCTTGATTTGTCTGTTGGAAACTTCTACCTGTCCACTAGTCTGTGGGTGATAAGGAGTAGCAACTCGGTGATGCACCCCATGCTTCTTCAAGAGCTTCTCAAATACCTTATTAATAAAGTGAGACCCTCCATCACTAATTACTATCCTGGGTACTCCAAATCTAGGGAATATAATGGATTTGAACAGCTTAATGACTACTGAAGAATCATTGGTTGGACTAGCTATTGCTTCTACCCACTTAGATACATAATCCACAGCAACCAATATGAACTTATTCCCAAAAGATGAGGGAAAGGGACCCATAAAATCTATGCCCCAACAATCAAAAACCTCAACCTCAAGAATGAAATTCTGAGGCATCTCATGCTTTCTGCTGATTTTCCCTCTCCTTTGGCAGGCATCACAATGAGAAATAAAAGAGTGAGTATCAGCGAACATTGTAGGCCACCAGAAACCTGCCTGCAAAACCTTAGATACAGTCTTAAAAGTAGCAAAATGTCCTGCGTAATCTGATCCGTGACAATGGAATAGGATGTCTGGAACCTCTGATTCAGCAACACATCTCCTATAAAGGCCATCCGAACAGTGCTTATAGAGGTAAGGTTCATCCCAATAGTACCTCCTAAGTTCTCTGAAAAACCTCTTCTTCTCATATCCTTTTAGATTATCTGGTTCAGCCTCTGCAGCTAGATAATTGGCTATGTCTGCATACCATGGTTGATCATTTGTTGAGACAGCATAAATTTCGACCTCATGTTTTCCAATCCGTACCGTAAAAATCTCTGGGTCTGTGTTCGCGCTGCAACGATCGTCACAGCCAGATGTATCGATCGCTACCGCCCTGATAGATGCATCGATCGATGCTGATGTTGCATCGATCGACGCAATGCGATTAATCCGACAGTTTTGCAGATCTCTGTCCAAATCTGTCTCACAGATTGTCCCAACCATATTGACGTTTTCCTCAGGCAAATAGTCATTGATTGGCACGTCATCTTCTATCAGCATCCTAGAAAGATGATCAGCAACTCCATTCTCAACTCCTTTCTTATCTCTTACTTCAATATCAAATTCCTGGAGCAACAAGATCCATCTCAACAGTCTTGGCTTAGCATCCTTCTTCTGCATCAGATACTTCAGGGCTGAATGATCAGTGTGTACAATCACCTTGGAGCCAACAAGATAAGAGCGAAATTTCTCAAATGCAAAGACAACTGCTAATAGCTCCTTCTCTGTAGTGGCATAGTTCCTTTGTGCATCATCCAGTGTCCTACTGGCATAATAGATAGCATGAAGCTTTCTATTTTTCCTTTGTCCAAGAACAGCTCCTACAGCATAGTCACTTGCATCACACATTACTTCGAAAGGCAAATCCCAATCCGGTGGCTGAACTATGGGAGCACTTACTAAGGCCTGCTTGATCTGTTCAAATGCGGTTTAACAATCTGCAGTGAACTCAAACTTGGTGTCTTTACACAGCAAAGCAGTTAATGGCCTAGCAATCTTACTGAAATCCTTGATGAACCGTCTATAGAAACCAGCATGTCCAAGAAAGCTTCTAATAGACTTAACAGAATCAGGTGCCTGCAGGTTCGTCATTACCTCGATCTTGGCGCGGTCTACTTCTATTCCAGCCTCTGACACTTTGTGTCCTAGTACAATGCCATCTCTAACCATAAAATGACACTTCTCCCAGTTAAGAACTAAGTGCTTTTCTTCACATCTTTTCAAAACCTTACACAGATTATCTAAGCATTCATTATAGGATGATCCATATACTGAGAAATCATCCATGAATACTTCCATAAAATCCTCAATCATATCTGTGAATATGGACATCATGCATCTCTGGAAAGTGGCTGGTGCATTGCAGAGTCCAAAGGGCATCCTACGGTAGGCGAATGTCCCATATGGACAAGTGAAAGTGGTCTTTCCTTGATCCTCTGGATGGATGGGGATCTGAAAGAAACCTGAGTATCCATCTAAAAAGCAGTAGTAAGGGTGATTTGCTAACCTTTCGAGCATCTGATCAATAAAAGGTAGGGGGAAGTGATCTTTTCTAGTCGCAGCATTCAGTTTCCTGTAATCTATGTACATCCTGTGTCCCGTCACAGTCCTAGTAGGTATCAGCTCGTTCTTCTCATTCTTAACAACTGTAACTCCACCTTTCTTAGGTACTACATGGACTGGACTTACCCAATCACTGTCTGAAATAGGATAGATGATCCCAGCATCCAGGAGTTTCATAATCTCCTTTTTGACTACTTCCTGCAGATTAGGATTAAGTCTCCTCTGATGTTCGATTGATGTCTTGGACTCATCCTCGAGATGTATCCGATGCATGCACAGCTCTGGTGAGATACCTGAAATGTCATTAAGGGAATAGCCAAGAGCTTTGCGATGCTTGCGCAGCTTGCTTAGCAGTAAAGTGAGCTCTGCGTTGTTCAAACTAGCGTTGACAATCACTGGATAAGTTGAATTTGGTCCAAGAAATGCGTACCTTAACCCGGATGGAAGTTGTTTCAGATCTATTTTCGGAGCCTTTTCTTCTGCCCAGTCGAGGTCGTCTTGCAACGATCGTTGCTCAGTTGGTATCGATCGTTGCAGTTCCGCGTCAGATACTTCGACCTGCATTGCAACCTCGATAGAATCCATCAATCTTGTATAGCACATTGCAGGCTCGTCCTGTAGGTACTCCAACTCCAAAATAGAACTCAGTAAGGCTCTTTCTAGTGGGTCCTCAGCATGTGATTGATGGAAGTACTCTGCAGCCAAATCACCCAATGTGTCCACATAGAAGGTCTGCCCGTCAATGGTTGGTCTCTTTACCAGCTTGTTCATGTCAAAACTCATCTTCAGATCACCCACATTCAGAATTATCTTACCCCCTTGACAGTCAATCATTGCACCAGCTGTTGCTAAGAAAGACCTGCCTAGAATTAATGGGTCTTTTGGCTCCTGTCCATATTGTAGAACCACAAAGTCAGTTGGGATCACACACTTGCCAACAGTTATAGGCACATCCTCTATTACTCCTTCAGGAATCCTGACTGATCGGTCTGCCAAAACTAGTGATATCCTAGTTGGTATAAAGTCTGTCATCCCTAGTCTTTTAGCAACCGAGAGGGGCATCAGATTTACACTAGAGCCAAGATCACATAGGGACCTTTCGAACCTCTCCTTGTAGATAGCACAATCTAATACGAAGCTGCCTGGATCCTTCAATTTCTCTGGAATTCTACCTTGGATCACTGCACTACATACCTCATTTAGCATCATTATGCTTTCTTCATCAGACCATTTACCAGAAATTGCATCCTTAAGGCATCTCTTCATCATGGGGGAGGTTTCAATAGAATCCAACAAAGGTACTTCAACCTTCACCTTTTTTATGAACTCCTTCCATTTTGCATATTGCCTATCATTCCTAGCTTTTCTGGGATTCTTGGGATAAGGTATCTTAGGCTTGTATACCCTTTCAGCCGGCTGTTTTGGGTTTTCAGCACCTGAACTTTCTGTAGTTACCTTGTGTCGATCGTTGCTCTTGTTGCACCGATCGATGCTAGGCGACTTCGTTACGATCTCCGGTTCCTTGGTTTCGCTTGGCAACGATCGTTGCTTGGATGCATCGATCGATGCGCGGCGAATATCGCGTATCTCATCTTCCAACTCTTCAACTTCTACGAGTTCCTCAACGCTTAACTGCTTTTTCTGGCCAGATGACAGCTCCTTACCACTTCTTAATGTCACGGCATTGCATTGGTACTTAGGATTGGCATCAGTCCTTCCCGGGAGATATCCCTCTTCCCTTTGAGCATGCCCAGCAGTTCTTGCAACTCTTGCATCAAGCTCTTTTATGTGCGTGTTCAAACCTTCAAACTTCCCATTCAGCTCCCTGTAGATGGTATCCATCTTTGCGTCAGAATCTGCTGCGTACTTAGTCTGATTCTCCATCAGCTGTCTTAGCATCATCTCTATCTTACTATCAGGCTCATTGGCTTTCTTAAAACCACTTTGCTGAACTCCATTTGAAAATCTGTTTCCCTGCTGATTTCTAAATCTATTGCCTTGGAAACCAGAACCTCCCATGTAATTCACTTCTTCTTCCTGAGTGTCCTCCTCAGTCTGAATTACATCTACATTTTGGGCAAGGTGGACATCTTTCTTACTTGTCAAGAGATTGTAAACTGTGTCCAGCCTAGATCTAATCTCAGTCATGTTAGGGTCCTCTGTACTTACACCAGATTTCTTCCTCATCTCATCCATAGACTTGCAACTGTAGCTGCCAACCAGGTTCTCTATCAACTGCTTAGCTTGTGTAGGAGTCCTGGTATTGAAATTAGCATCACTGGAATTATCTAGCGCAGTCTGATAAGGGAGATCTATTCCTCTGAAGAAAATACCAATCAGCTGTACTTCTGTGAATCCATGGTGTGGACAATCACGCTGATACTGCTTAAATCTCATCCATGCGGTTGTCAAAGGCTCCACAGCTCCTTGGGAAAAAGTAAGTATGTCCTGTCTGGACTGATCTGAGCGCGCAGCATCGTAGAAGTGGCGCAGGAACTCACTCTTTAAGGCTGTCCAAGTAGTATACTGACCAGGTGCCAGTTGTCTCAGCCATGCACTAGCGTCTCCAGCAAGACTGTGCGGAAATAGCTTAAGGAACAGATAGTCCGGGCATACTCCTTCATATTTCATGCCAGTGACTATGTCCTCAAACTTGTCAATGTGATCCATAGGCTGCTCTGATTGAAGACCATGGAAAGCAATTTGTCTCATCAGTTGGTAGTAGATAGTTTTTACCTCAAAATCATTCCTTTCGAAGGCAGGAAGCACTAGAGCTGCTCGGTTTGCATGAAACTCATCGGGTCTATTGTAGTCAGCTAGTGTCCTCTCATGAACTACCATCTCTCTACCTTGAGCTTGATCTTGCGGTTGTTGCTCAGGTTCAGGGGGGTCAGGGATTACATTTCCCTCAGCATCAACCCGATGCCCAGCAGCATTGTACGGGTTGTTATCTTGGTCCCTCAGGGTACCTTCAGCATCTGGTATCAAGATCAGACGTTCTCGAACCATTCTCTCTCTCTTTTCTCTTCTAATAGTCCTCTCTCGACGTCCAAGTTCCTCTAGGTTGAGATTAACTAAGCTCGAGTTCGGATTACTTCGAGTGTTCTGCGTTGGCATAAACTGTCTGTAATCGTCCAGCAACGATCGATGCTATCAGTGCAACGATCGATTCAATCTCAAATCGCTCAGCAACGATCGATGCAAGGGTGCAACGATCGATGCAAGGCGAAATTCGTACCTGCGACAGAGAGAAACAGAGAAAAAGTTAGCAAAATAAATAAATAAAAAAAAAAAAAAAAAAAAACGAAAAACAAAAACGAAAAACGAAAAATTTCTAGTAAAACCCTAAGTTCGGTCCTATCGAAGACTCAAAGAGTCCCCGGCAACGGCGCCAAAAACTTGATAGGTCAAGAATTAATCCCTATACTAAACTGCAAGTGTACAGCAATGTCAAAGTAGTATATAGGGTTATCGAATCCACAGGGACACTTGGTCTCAAGAGAATCAAACCATAGGGAATGAATACTAGAAATAAGCAATGTGATTGTATTGAAAATAGTGCAAGAAAGTAAATCAGTAGCAGAGATTATTGGTTGTGAAAGCAAGTAATTAAAAGCGTCAAACCTAGGGTATTCTCAGGAAATCAGACTGGCAGACAGTTCATTCAGCAAGGATCTAATTAAGCACAGTTCTAGAACTCAAAACACAGATATAGAATTAACCAAATTCCTTTGCGATAATTCTCTAAGTCTAAGTGCAGCAAACCAAACTTCCGTTTGCGAGAACTAACAGATTAAACTAGCAATAAGCTCGAGTTTGATATGTTCACAATTATCCTAAACCAAACTTTCGTTTGCGCAAAGTTTAATTGCCCAATTTAATTAGTTCTGATTCCTAAACCCCACTTCCGTGACGTATTTAGCAACCTAAGATCTAGATTCTAATTGATCAGGTTAGAACTAGCTTTAAGCACAATTAAATTGAAGAACAGATATAGTTTGAATCCTTAACTGAAATTGAACAAGTCTAGCAAGTCATGAAATCCTATGTGAGAAACCCTAAGTCTAACTAGAAATCTACTCAGACATAGATAATGAAAACATGATCATATGATAAGTAAATTGCATAAAAGAATAAGAGTAAAAGGGGTTCGAAATCTTCTCCAAATACAGATGATGAATTAGGTTCAGATCAGCCCCAAAAGCTCTAAAAATCCTCTGCTCTTAATTATGAAAGTATATGGTAAAAAATATAAAGCGTCTCTAATAAAAACACTAAAAACTCCAATATATAGGCATAATCTCGGCCAAGGGCTTCTTTGTAAATATCAGGAACTTCTGGATCAAAGTGCAATATCTTGATTCTTCTAAACCGCCGAGTTTTTGGCCCATCTCGCTGGTGCAACGATCGTTGCTAGAGTGCAACGATCGACACCTTTCTCTGTTTCGGACAGTGAACTCTATCTCTCGGCCAATCACTCCAAAAATCTCCAAAATGCTCCATAATCTCCAATTTAGCTCCCAACCTGATTATACCTGTAAAAGACTCTAAAATAACACAAAAGACACTAAAAACATACTTATATCATGGCCTAAAACTAGTAAAAACCATGATATATCAGTTCACACTGGAACCAAGATCACATAAGGATCTTTCGAATCTCTCCCTGTATATGGTGCAATCCAATACGAAGCTCCCAGGATCTTTCAATTTCTCAGGGGACCTGCCTTGAATCACTGCACTACATACCTCACTGATCATCATCACACTTTCTTCATCAGTCCATTTGCCAGCAAACATGTCTTTAAGGCATCTCCTCATCATTGGTGAAGTATCCATGGAGTCAAGCAAAGGCACTTCAACTTTCACCCTTTTTATCATCTCTTTGCATTTAGCATACTGCCTCTCGCTTTTAGCCTTCCTGGGATTCTTAGGATAGGGTACTTTAGGCTTGTACACCTTCTCTGTCGATTGCTTTGGATCCTCTGACTTTTCATTCTCGGCAGTCGTCTTGCAACGATCGTTACTAGATTTGTGTCGATCGTTGCTGGGTGACTTCGCGACATCAACTTCTTTGTTATCGCTTTGCGTCGACCGTTGCTTTGTAGCATCGATCGATGCATCGCGAATGTCACGGATTTCATCTTCTAACTCTTCGATTTCTGTGAGTTCTTCAACGCTCAGCTGCCTGTTCTGGTTGGGTAACAGTTCCTTACCACTTCTCAAAGTCACTGCATTGCATTGGTATTTGGGATTAGTGTCTGTTCTTCCTGGAAGATATCCATTTTCCCTCTGAGCATGTCCAGCAGTTCTCGCAACCTTAGCATCAAGCTCCTTCATATGTGTACTTAGACATTCAATCTTCCCATCTAGCTCCTTATGGACTGTATCTATTCTCTTGTGTATGTCTGCGGTACTCCTAATCTGTCCTTCCAATAGCTTGTCCATCATTGCTGCCATCTTAGCTTCAAAATCAGATCCGTAGGCTCTCTGAGAGCTATTGGTCTGTCCTCCACCAGAAAATCTGTTTCCAGATTGATATCCCAATCTGTTTCCTTGGAAACCAGATCCTCCGATGTAATTCACATCTTCTCCCTGAGTGTCTTTCTCAGTCTGAATCACTTCTACTTCTTGAGCAAAATGGACAGCTTTCTTCTCACTTAGAAGAGTGTAGATTTTGTCCACCCTGGTTCTTAATTCAGCCATCTCTGATTTATCTACACTTTCACTAGGCTTCTTCCTCCTCTCATCCATGGTCTTGCAACTGTTGCTGCTAATCAAATTCTCAATTAACTGCTTAGCTTGTGTAGGAGTCCTGGTGTTGAAGTTGGCATCACTAGAATTATCCAGCGCCTGCTGATACGGAAGATCTATTCCTCTGAAGAAAATACCAATCAGCTGAACTTCAGTGAATCCATGGTGCGGACAGTCACGCTGATACTGCTTAAATCTCATCCAAGCAGTCTTTAAAGGTTCCACAACTCCTTGGGAGAAAGTAAGTATGTCCTGTCTAGATTGGTCTGAACGCGCATTGTCATAGAAATGACGCAGGAACTCACTCTTTAAGGCTGCCCAAGTAGTATACTGACCAGGTGCCAGTTGTCTCAGCCATGCACTAGCGTCTCCAGCAAGACTGTGCGGAAATAGCTTAAGGAACAGATAGTCCTGGCAAACTCCATCGTATTTCATACCAGTAACTATGTCCTCAAACTTGTCTATGTGATCCATAGGCTGCTCTGATTGAAGACCATGAAAAGCAATCTGCCTCATCAGTTGGTAGTAGATAGTCTTTACCTCAAAGTCGTTCCTCTCAAAGGCAGGAAGCACTAAAGCTGCTCGGTTCGCATGAAACTCGTCAGGTCTGTTGTAATCAGCTAATGTCCTTTCACGGGCAACCATCTGGCCCAGTAGCTCAGCTTCATCAGGGATCACTTGTCCCTCAGCATCAATCCTATGCCCAGCAGCATTGTAAGGATTGTTCTCTGGATCCCTCAGGGTTCCATCAGCATCTGGTATCAAGATCAAGCGTTCTCGTACCATTCTCTCTCTCTTTTCTCTTCTGATTGTCCTTTCTAGACGTCCAAGTTCCTCTAGATTGAGATTAACCAAGCTCGAGTTCGGATTACTTCTAGTGTTCTGCGTTGGCATAAACTGTCTGTAATCGTCCAGCAACGATCGATGCTATCAGTGCAACGATCGATTCAATCTCAGAATCGCTTAGTGTCGATCGACGCAAGATGTGCAACGGTCGACGCAAGGCGATTTCGGTATCTGCGACAGAAAGAATCAGAGAAAAGAATCAGTAAATCAAAATAAAACAAAAACGAAAAAAAACAAAAACAAAAACGAAAAATTTCTAGTAAAACCCTAAGTTCGGTCCTATCGAAGACTCAAAGAGTCCCCGGCAACGGCGCCAAAAACTTGATAGGTTCTAAGTTTTACCCTATTCTAAACTGCAAGTGCACAGTATAGTCAATGTAGTATATAGGGTTATCGAATCCACAGGGACACTTGGTCTCAAGAGAATCAAACCGTAGGAATTAATACTAGAAATAAGCAAGTAGTGATTGTAATAAATTGCGGTGCGAGAAAGTAAACAGTAGCAGGAAATCGGTTTGTAAGCAATAAACTAAAAGCGTCAAGCCTAGGGTATTCTCAGGAAATCAGACAAGCAGACAAGTTAATCAGTCAGGATCAAATTAAACTCAGTTCTAGAACTCGAATCACGGAAATAGAATTAACCAAATCTCTTTGCGAGAATTCTCTATGCCTAAGTGCAGTAACCCAAATCTCTTTGCAATTACTAACAGATTAAACAAGCATTAAGTTCAAGTTCGATATGTTCACAATTAAACTAAACCAAATCTCTTTGCGAATAATTCAATTGCTCAACCTAAATAGTTCAGATTCCTAAACCCCACTCTCGTGACGTATTTAGTAACCTAGGATCTAGATTCTAATTGATCAGGTTAGAACTAGCTTTAAGCACAATTTAGTTTGAAGAACATTCTAATCATATGAATCCTAACTGAATTAAACAAGTCTAGCAAGTCATCAAACCCTAGTGAGAAACCCTAAACTCAACTATGGATCTACTCAGACATGATTGATGAAAACATAATCATAGAATAAATAGATTGCATATAAGAAATTAAAATATCAAAGGGGTTCGAAATCTTCTCCAAGATAAATGAATACAAGGAAAATAGATCAGCCCCAAAAAGCTCTAAAAATCTCTTAGCTCTAAGTATGAAAGCGTGTCTAAAATAAAAGCCAAAAACTAGTATATATAGGCATAATCTCGGCTGGGGCTTCTGTGTAAATACTGAAAGTATCTTGGGCTTCTTTGCAAATCTTCAATACTTGTTACGCGGAAGCGTACGGCCCATCTCGCGACTGCATCGACCGATGCACAATGCGTGTCGATCGATGCAACATCAAATAATCGAACAGTGAATAAAGCTCTCGGCCAAAACGTCCCAAAATGCCCAAAATGCTCCATATATCTCCAATTAGCTCCAAACCTGATTTAACCTGTAAAAGACTCTAAACTAATACAAAAGACTCTAAAAACACAACTATATCATGGTATAAAGTGGGTAAAAACCATGATATATCAATCATGTTAATGTGTATTGGATACACATTAGTATCGAGTATATGGTGTTGTGTCGATCGACACAGGTCGGGTTTTCGAAACAGACTTTTCGATTTATGACTTAATCAAGTCGGCCCGTTTGAGTGGTTCTAGGTCTGAATAAATAGAAAGTATTTTCGACCTAGAACTGCAGCCGTCGTCTTTTTCTTGACAGAGAAAGCAGAAAACACCAAAACTCAGAGATCCCAAAAGATCCGGCACTAGCATCCCGATTTCCAGGTTTGTGTGCGTGTGTATCTGGTAGAGGCGAAGCATCTGAGTCGCTTACTGATCTCGTTCACCAACAATTCCGCTGCCAGTTCAAGGTAAGAACGAGGTTGGTATTTTCAATATAACGAACCCTAGATCCTAGGCGATCCAATAGAGTCCTTGTGGATTCGATACCCTACGTACTACAATAGCATAACTGCGCACTTGCAGTAGAATAGGATTAAAACTCTGAGCCTATCAAGTTTTTGGCGCCGTTGCTGGGGACTCAATTGAGTTCGCCGTTATATTCAGTATTAGAATTTAGACTAAGTATTTTTCTTTTCTGTTTACTCACGTTCTTGTTTATTTGGTATTGCAGGAATCGCATAGTGTCGATCGACACTAGACGTGAATCGATCGACACCAGCCCCGACCAGAGAGGCGAGAGCTTGAGAACTTAGCAGGTTTCTCTCTATGGAACCTGTGATTCTGATTCGCGTTGAGGACGGCATTTTACGAGACCAAGAGGGTCATATACGCAACGCGAAGGGTCATAAACTAGATGGGGAAGGAAACCCCATCGTGTCAGATGTTGCCGTGGGCGCGGAACATCCACGAGAGGAAGATGGTCGCGAGAAAACACTTGCTGATTACAACAGACCGGATCAGTTCTACGCTAATCGGTCTACGATTCGACCACCTCCATTTGCCTGAGCTGAGTTCAGGCTGAAACCAGAGTACTATGCATTGGTTGGGCAGCATTAGTTTCATGGTCTCTCTAGCGAGTATCCTACGGATCACATAGAGACTTTCGAGGAATTGGCAAGCAGTATTAAGGCTGAAGGAGTTTCATTTGATTATCTTTTCTACAAGCTCTTCCCATTTTCTCTCAATGGAGAAGCAGCCTACTGGTTGAAACAGCTACCACCAGGATCATTGACTACTTGGGATGCGGTCAAGAGAGAGTTCCTTAGACACTTTTATGATGATGCTAGGTCCGACCAGCTTAGAGAAGATCTTTTGACATTCAAGCAAGGACCTACAGAGCCTTTTAAGACTGCTTGGGTAAGGTTCAAAAGGTTCCAAAGGAATTGTCCACACCATGGTTTCTCCGAAGTACAATTGTTGTGTGTTTTCTTCATAGGAGTTGATTTGTGGTATCAGACTGCTATGAATGCTGCAAGTAATGGGAACTTCTATACCAAGACACCAGGGGAAGCTAAGGAGCTTATTGAGAACTTGATATCTAGCAATAGTGTCAAGAATGCTGATCTTGAGAGACAGAATAATGGTGGCAAATATGACAGCTTGCAGATTTCTGAGATGAGGGACAAGGTTGATTCTGTTGGGAATCCGAGCCAATTCTAAAAGATTCAGAATTCTCGCGAGTTCCCGATAGCCTAGGATCTAGGGTCTAGTTAATTGAATCCTGATCTCACCTCGTGATTACCTGGTGTTTGGCAGCGGAAGATGGATCAGGTAATACGAGATCTACTGCGCCTCAGATGCTGCGCCTCTATCGTAGTCCACACGCACACAAGCTGGAATCCGCCGGGTTGCTAGTACCGGGACTCGGATCTCCCTGGGAACTGAGTTTCTCTGAGGTTTCTGTGTTTTCTCACTGAGAAAACACTCTGGGCGGCGCACAGCAACTCTCTCTCGGTCGAAATACATAAAACGAGTTTATATATTGACCTCGCGGTGAACCGAAACATCAGTCTCGGTTTCGCCCTTGTGTCGACCGACACACTTAGTGGTGTCGATCGACACACGCCCTATATCGACCGATGCACCCAATGGTGTCGATCGATACACCTCTTAGAAACTCAACTCGATGTGTATCTAATACACATCGATCAGACCATATGCCAATGATCAATCCCATGCAGAGTATATCCAACTTGCTTAGGTGTGTGACCCTGTAGGTTCACACGATACCAGAAATGAGCTACAACTCATTTGTCATAAGTGGTTTCTAGCAAAACATTATGACTACCTAGTATCACATGAATTGTCCAATCTCGACAATACAACTATCATTAGAGTTCGTACAATGTGATTTCAGGACATAATCCCAACAATCTCCCACTTGTACTGGAATCACTTATTCCTATAATCCCTTCGTCTCTATATCTCGATATGGCATAAGGCAAGAGACTGTGTCATCCTTATTATAGCCAACATCATGTTCATCGAACTTCTGATCTATACTGATTAAAACAAACGACTGACAATCACCTCGTTTGAGCACGGCCATGCATTTTCTCAGTATCAAATCTTCGATGGGCCCTGAGATATTTATCTCCCGTTATACAGGAGGGACAAATCCCATTTTGTTCCATCCCTGTTTCTACACATACTTCATGATACGTCGAAACAATGCCGTTATAGCCGCCAGTTACGGAACGACGTTTGACAAGGTCAAAGCGCACCAATTCATATGCTAGAAAGCATGATGAACTCAGGTCTAAGGACCATACTCTATAGTCGTAATGAGAACCTCCCATGACACTTATATATAACTATCCTGTGGAGTTCTCATTAAGCGGGTCATGTCCGATCATATGTTCACCAACATATATCTATGTGACTGACTGTGATAATCATATCATTGACTCCATGAAACTTAGTCCAACAGTCACCTCGAATACTAGTCTGCGCGGTTGTTAGTGTCCCATTTTAACAACCTTGACTAGGGACAATCATAATTTATGTCATCTTTTACTTATAGGGTTTCATGATCAAGTCTTCAACTTGATGACCTATAAGATGACCATAAAGTACTTTGGGACCATTATTTAATTATCCAATAATTAAATAATACTGATGTCAGTTTTAACTTACACAAACACTGCCAAAACATGTCTATGTAAAGTTTACAACACAACTAAAATAACTCCCACTCGAATCAAGATCATCCTTTCAGATATCTTATACCTACAGCAACAGAATAAATTCCGTGCTTAGGTTGTGGGAGAGAGTGCGGTGCTATTGCTTGAAACAATTTCAACAAATTACACCGCCATTCAGATAAAAGCACTATTCTACGGTCTACTGCTTGGAGCCTTTCCAACAGTTAGTACCGCTATTCAGACAAAGAGATATAACCAGGTGGGAACCGGGAATCGTCTTTGTCCGACTAACTACTTTCAACTGGTCCGTCACTTTATCAGTTCACCACGAACCTATCCTTAGTGTTTCTCAACACTTGGGATATTTCTGGTAACTATTCAGTGACTATTACCGGAGTACATTGGTATTTTCTCGTCATACTTTATGCTTAAGCTGCATCTAGACGAGCGCAAGATATGGCATTCATGATGGATTCTATTGCATCAGCATAAGTAATCACACTCATTAATACTAGTTCAGACAGTGTTTAAAACACTTCTTCTTGCTAATATCGTTACTAGCTCAGCCAGTGTCCAAGACACTGCATCTCGCTTGGATAATTGCCATAAGACCTTTGGTATGAAGCCATTCTTGGAATCAAGCACATTTGAACTGTCCAATACCTTATGAACATAAGGATTTTGACACGATCCAATTAGCTTACTCAATCTATGTCAATAGATTCTTATTCCAAGAATTCACTCGGCTACTCCCATGTCTTTTGTTTAAATTTGACTTTCGACCCAAATCTTAACAAGACTTTAGCGTCGGAACGTCGTTCATGAGATTCAAGTATGTTATCTACATACTGTGTGAGAATTGCCATTACGCTCCCACTAGTCTCCTTGTAAACGCATGGTTTCCTTTTCTTTCTGATCAAGTCAAAACCTTTGACCAATTTATCAGAATGTTGATTCCAACTCCAAGATGTTTGCTTCAATCCAGAAATGGATCGGTGAAGCTAACATGCATACCTAGCCAATTTTCGGAGTTGGGGCTCACCATCGCTTCTTCGAATTTCGCATGTTCGTCACTTTTCAATGATCAACAGATCACGACAATTGGTTACGAGAAATCACTCTCGAGTTAGTGACGGATCCTTTCGGATCTGCGAATTTCAGGCTCCACAGGTGCAGATCCTACAACACTTTGTAGATCTCACCGCTGCTCTTCCTTATCAGGTTGAGCAGCTTACTGTGTTTATCGAATTTCTTCGATGTGTACTTTTACTCCCACTGTTCCTTTTGAAAGTATCACCTTTCTTAAAAGACACAGTTCTGGGCAACAAAAGCACTAAGCCTTGGTTTCCTCAGGATAACCAGCGAGGTAGAACTTATCAGATATGGATTCAAGTTTGTTTGTTGACTAATGTCTTGCACAAACCTTGCAATCCCAATTAATCAGAAAAACAAATTTGGAAATCACCCAGTCCACATCCAATGTGGTGTTTTTCACTGATTCTGATAGAAACCTTTTAGCGTGAACATAGACATTTCAGAACGTATTCTTAAATGGTTATGGAAGATTCATGTGACTCATCATCAATCGAATCATATCTCATAAGATCTGATTCATTCTTTCAGATGATCACCCAATTCTTGATTATAGTATTTTCCTCCGCGATTCAATCGAGGATCTCAATACTTCTGTCAAATTGGTTCTACACTTCATCTTGGAACTCCCTTAAGGGATTCCAGCTTGTGTCTCATCAAATGAACACAGCCATGCTTATTGAATCCATCAATAAAGTAATGAAGTACAGAATATTTCCTTTGGCAATGATGCTAGTTGGGCCGCATACATCAGTATGTGTAGGGCCCAATAAGCCTCTAGTCCGTTTCCTTTTAGCTCTGCTAAATGGGCCTTAGTCATTTGGTCCAGCAAGCAGGATTCATGTCTCAATTGATTAAAATCAAAAGAGTCCAAAACTATGGATTTACTGAATCTGCTTTACTCTCGTGGTTAAACGACTATACCAAAGAAAAGTCGAGTTCGAGTCATCAGACTCAAACCTTTAGTGTTTGTGTTATGTTCAACTTCTGCTGGTTTAAGATATAAAACCCATTCTAAACGGGGTGCTACCACAGAATATTTCATTAAGATCCAAAGAACTTGTCTTTTATCAAAATGAAAAACATCCAAATTCTCAAAAGAAAATGAAAGACATTTCTGCACAAGGCAGATACATAGTAGCAATTACTTAATTTCTAAAACCAAGTATGAAAGGCTCCTACAAGTGAAGAATCTCTACGGCTCATGTAGCAACCATTGCTTCAAACCAGACTCGCAGTTCCACTTGTCCTTTCTTCAACGTTCTACTGTCGCTTAGGTCCTGCATATTTCAAAAAATATCAGTACCACAACAAGTATTCAATACTTATGTAGAACTTGAATTAATAACACAATACCTGAAGAAGAAGTACCATACATCTTCTCCATCTCTTGTGAATCTTCCAAGAATTTATTGCAATCTCTCTTCCAATGCCCCGACTCATTACAGTAGAAGCAATTACTAACACCAGATGGGCTTGATTTGGGCTTATAAGATGACACAGGCTTATCCTGATTCCAAATCTGGACGGCCTTGTCTTCACCCTTTTCTTTACAAGATTTCTCAAATCTTTTACCCCTTTTGATGTTTTGCTCTGCTGTCTTGAGCATGCTATGCAGCTCAGTCAACTTCTTCGTCAAGCCTTTCTTGATATAGTTCTTAACGAACTTGTCATAGCTAGACGGCAGTGACTGCAGAATGATGTCAGTAGCCAACTCTAAGCTGACAGTGAAGGATTATGAGTTTTTCATGGTTCAATTCTCAGATTGCAACCTAACGCATAATCTTAAACAAGGATCTAGGTTCTTGTAATCGAATCATAAAACAAACCTGGACATTACCTTTGCAGCGGAATTTGGTGGTAATGACGAGATCAACGAACAGATGAATACCTGTTCCTCCTTGGTATCCACACGCTTACAAGCACGGATGGCTGCTAGACCGGATGGAATTCAACCAGAGAGAGATAGAGAGAGGAGAGAGAGCCTGCGGCTGCTCTTCCAAATCGCCAAGAAGCCATTAGGGTTTCATCACCCAAATGTTGCAATTAATTAACTCACTAATGGGCCCAAGTTTAATTAATTAAACTAATGGTCCATTAGACTTTTGGGCCCAAGACACAAATCAGACAAAAGCCCATTTGTTGTCTGCCCAACTCTCTGTACAAATACAGTAAATGCCTCAGCATCTTACGTATTAATTCCATCTTAACTTTCCCGTTAGCTATGGTGTGTGACCCTTCGAGATCATACAATACTGGTAATAAGTCCTAAACTTATAGATCATGAGCGGGCTCTAGCAAGTCATCATGATCACCCAGTATTTATGACTTATGTCTGATCTCGACATTTATCATACTTTCTAGAGATAGTACAGTAGATTTCAGGACATTCCCAACAATCTCCCACTTGTACTGGAATCCTACATTCCCTAATCCTTTTGTCTCAATATCTCGATCTGGCATAAGGCAAGATGCGTGTCATCCTTATATAGCCAGACCATGTTCATCGGACCAGATTTGATACTGACAATGCAAACGACTTGGGCAAGTCCGTTTGGGAGTGGCCACTCTCTTACCAGCTATCAAGTCTCCGATTGGCCTAGAGATATTACCTCCGTTATACGGCAGGGACAAATCCCATCTTGTTCCATCACTATGAACTACACACTTCATAATACACCCAACCAAGGTCCTTATAGCTCCCAATTACGAAACAGCGTTAGACAATGATCAAAGTGCATCAATCCATGTGCAGCCACATGCATGCGAACTCAGGTCTAAGGACTATACTCTATAGTCGTATATGAGAACCTCTTATGACACAGATATAAATATCTTGTAGAGTTCTCATCAGCGGGCCATGTCCGGTCATATGCTTCCCTACATATACCTATGTGTCGACTTTGATGCCGCGCATCTATGACCCCTCGAAACTTGGTCATAAGTCTCAACACAATCTAGTCTCAAGTGGTTGTTGGTGTTCCAATTCAACAACCTTCGACTATGGACACTATGATTTATGTCATTTCATTAAATATGGGGTTTCAGGATCAAGTCTACTCATGTACTTCGATGGCCCATATATAATGACATGAATCATTTTGGAACGATTATTTATATCACAGTTAAAATAATCCAGAAATCATAGATTTCATAAACATAAAATATTATGTTTACATGAACCTTTCAAAACAACTAAGTAAAGCCCTTTACAAACTCCCACTGAAATTAAGACTACATCTTAGTTTCATTCATCCTATAGCTACAGTCCGCGACTCATGCTTAGGCCTAAGGAGTGGCTTCGTTAATAGATTGGCAACGTTCTCATTCGATGAAACTTGCTGATCTACTTAACACCTCTGTCATTTATCTCACGGAATAGGTTATACCTACCCTCAAGGTGTTTGGACCTCTGATGTGCAGCTAGTCTCATCTATGCTGGGAATCACATCAAGTTCAGTAATGAACTCTTTCTTTCCAAACAACCTCTTTCGTTGCTTCTCAAGCTGCGAAATGTTCAGCTTAAGTCATGGAGTCAGCAACAGTGCCTTGCACCGCCAGACAGACACAAGATATAGCCGGACTGTGACCAGGAATTATCTTTGTCTATTGGAAACTTGCCTTTCAGACTCTACCGACTTTTAGCACTTCACTTTCTCCGTAAATCAAGAACTTATCCTTAGTATTCCTCAGATACTTTAGGATATTCTTTACGGCAATCCAGTGATTCTTTGCTGGATTTGACTGGTCTTTACTTGTCTTGCTTAACATTAAAGCTACATCAAAACAAGTACGTGTCATGGCATACATGATAGATCCAATTGCCGACGCATATGGAATCCTATTCATGCTTTCAAGCTCAGCAAATATCGTCGGACACTGCTTCTTGCTTAACGTATTGCCATGTGACATTGGCATAAAACCCTTCTTGGATTGCTGATTACATGTAGGACTTTGTCAATTTAAGAATCCTGACTTTGTCCTACCAGCTCTTTTTGGGTTTCTATCTTTAGATCCAAAATCCAAGAACATACGTGGCTTTACCCATGTCAATCATAAAACCAATTCCCAAGCCAGTCCTTTACCGACTGCAGCATTGGGACGTTATTTTCGAGAAACAGTATGTCATCGACATACATTATGAGAAATGCAACATCAACATCGCTCCCACTTATCTATTAGTATACGCACAGTTCCACTTCGTTCCTGTTCAAGTCAAAACTTTGACTACTTCAACAGAACGACGATTCCAACTCCGATATGTTTGCTTCCATCCATGAATGGATCAATGAAGCTAACTTACACATAGTGTAATTTTTTTTTTTTTTGGAGTCCGGGCTCACTTTCGCTTCTTTGAATTTCGCAGGTTAGTCACTTTCAATGATCATCAGATCATGTGAACTTTCAATGATCATCAGATTCAACTAATGACGAGAAATCACTCTCGGATTAGTGACTGATTCATTCAGATCTGCGAACTTCAGGCTGTACAGGTGTAGATTCTACAGAAATCTGTAAATCCTCCTGTATTTCTCGAATTTCTTCGAGTTACTCTTTTACTCCCACTGTTCTTCTTGGAAAGTAACTTCCCTTCTTAGAAAACAGAATGGACGTAAAAGGTAACAAGCCTTGGTTTCCCTAGGACAACCAGCGAAGTAGCACAACTACAAATACTCAGTAAAAACGAATTTGGATCGATTCCAATCCACATTTACGTGGTGTCTTTCAACTGATATTGGTGGAACTATTTCAGTGTAAACTTAGATATTTCTAGAGCGTTATTCTTAAAGAATATCATGGAAGATTCGTGTGACTCATCTTTAATCATTTCTAATAAGATCTGATTCTTTCTCACAGAAATACCTCAAGGTTTTCAGGAGAATTGAGCTGTGAAACGAATTCACACTCATTCAGATGATCACACCATTAATGACTCAAGTATTCTCACTCGTGATCTAATCCAGAGTTTTAATACTTCTGTCATTCAGATTCTATACCTCATTCTGGAACTCTTTCGACCATGTCAAAGAATTCCGACTTGTGTCTCATCAAATGAACACAGTCTTACTCACTGAAGTAATCAGTAGAGACAATGAAGTACAGGAAATTTTCTCTGGCATTACTGCTCATCGGACCACATACATGAGTATGTTCAATCTCCAATAAGCCTTTGGGCCTTTCTCTAGCTCGGCTAAGATGGGCCCTTTGTCTTTTGGTCTAGTAAGCAGAATTCAAGTCTCATAAGATATCCATTCAAATGAGCCCAAAGTCCATAACTATGGGGTTTCTGAATCTGACTTACTCTATGTGACCAAAACATTTACGCCAAGAAAAATCAGGTTTAATTCATCAGATTTAAACCAATTCGGTATTTATGTTACATTTAGGCACTCTTTGGTTTAAGATATAAAACCCATTCATTGAATAGGGTGCTACAATTAACATTTCATTAAGATCAAAAGAACAAAACTTGTCTTTATCAAAATGAAAAACATTCAAATTCTTTACAAGAAAATGAAAAACAACTTTGCTTAAAGCAGGTACAATGTAGCAATTACTTAATACAAAACCAAGCCTCAAAGGGATCTATAAGTGAAAACCCTACGGCTGAGGCAGCATCCCAAGCTCCTTCCAGACACGCAGTTCCACTTGCCCTTCTTTCAAAGTTCTACTGTTGCTCAGGCTCTGCATATTATAACAAATATCAGTGCCACAACCAGTATCCAATACCTATAAGGTATAACTTGAAGTAATAACATGAATACCTGAGGAAGTAGTCTCATACATCAACTTCAACTCCTCATAATCTTCCATGAATTTAATGCAATTTCTCTTCCAATGCCCAGTCTCATTACAGTAGCAGCACTTACCAACGTAAGAGGTATCTGACTCGGGCTCAGAAGACACACGCTTGCCATGATTCAAAATCTGGACAACCTTGTCTTCACCCTTGTCAGCACTAGGTTTTGTAAACCTACCCTTCTCCTTCATGAGATTGTACAGGGTACTCTTCACGTTTGGCTCAACTGTTTTGAGCATATCATGCAGTTCAGTCAACGTCTTCGTTAAGCCTTTGTTGATATAGTTCCTTCTGAACTTATCATAGCTTGACGGCAGTGACTGCAGAATGATCTCAGTTGCCAATTCTTGGCTAACTGGATAATCCAGTTTCCTCAGGTTATCAATGTAACCCATCATTTTACTGACATGAGGACTTACTGGATAATCATTTGGTAGCTTGCAGCTAGTGAGAGACTTAACCAACTGGTATCTCTCCACTCTTACCTGCTCCTGAAATTTCAATTTCAGGCTGCTAATCATCTCTATTGGCGACTCCATGTTCTCATATTGCTTCAACAAATCTGAGTCCATGGTAGCCAATATCAGACCACGCACATCTACCGCATCATTATAATGCTTATTCCAAGCATTATATACTGCATGAGAGGCATTGGACCCGATCCTCACGGGGAGAGCTTTCTCAAGGACATAGTCCTTTCTCTCATGCCTGAGAACTAGCCTCAGGTTCCGCGACCAAGTCAAGAAATTTGATCCGTTCAGTTTGTCCATCTCAAGGACATACCGGATCGAGAAAGTGTTTTGATTGTTTGTGCTCGTCATAGCTGAAATTTAGAGATAAATAGAGTTTTAGTTATTTAGTTCATAAAAGAGTAATCTTAATAACTTATAAGAAGACTCGCATTGCATTCAAAATTTCTTTGTTTAACCTCATAAGAATGCAATGATTCCGAGACCCAGGTTCAGCTAAATCCAAAGTGGGCCACTGGCCGTCACCCGGAATTAGCTTTACTTGGTAAGCATACACACAGCTAGTTATATCCATATAACTCTCGGTTGTGGATTGGGCCCAAGGCCCAATACACCAGATGTCTCAAGGCCCGGGACTCCCGATGGCCCAGTCAAGGAAATCAATCTCTTACAGCCAAATAATCACTAAAGTCTGGGACTCCCAATGAAATTAGTGACTATATACTACTTTACTTACGCGAAAACAGACACCTCACACTGTAAGCCATATCTGTAATCGAATAAGCGTTAAGTAGCTGACAAGATTGGAAAGACATCCAAGCTTGATATTGGTTTTGAGGATTTTAAGTTTTATTTCCAAAAATAGAAGATTACTATTTTGGGAAACTTACTTGTTTTAGAAACTTTCTAAATTTAGGAACATTCTAAAAGTAGAAATTTCTAATTTAATATTTTATTAATATTTTGGGTTGGGTCACAAATTATAGGCCCAATTCTTAGCCCAAGACCATAGAATTCCAGTTGGCACAATAATTTGACATAACCGATTCGGTTTATTAATTCTGGTCCAAGACCAAATTAACTATCAAAACCATCGGTTATTTACTAAACCAGACCAGCTCTAAATTATTTGGTCCAACCAAATCAAACTTAGACCAGCCTTCGGTTTAGGTTTTAATTCAATTTTATGAATTTCAATCCGGTTTAACCAGAAATTAAATAATACCAATTGTATTAAATAATTTCCAGCAAACCGCGATTTGGGTTAAGCTTGAACCACCAATTAAATTGGATCGGTTCAGTTAAGTCCAAAACCGGGAAGAAACACCTAGTGTTTTAGCCAATTTTGACCTAACTTGCGGTTTAAGGCTTTAAACACACGATTAACCGCCAATTTAAATTGGACCGGTTAAATCGGTGTGGTTTGGGCAACGAACCGCTAAGCTCGGTTTAACCGATTGACTATTCGCGGGACGTAAAATTTTAACGGGCCAAACGATCGACCACGGCCCATGAACATCACAATCGATCCACGATCGTTGCGTCCAGCCATGGCCGATCGATCCTTGCCCATCCGTGATCCACGATCACACAGCCTCTCGACTCTCGGCTTGCTATCGATGCCGATCTATCCATCACGATCACGATCATATGTGATCGATCACACGGACGATACACGGCCATCGATCGCATCAAGCAACACGATCCGATCGATCGATCACTCCCGAGAGCCGATCGCACACGGCCGCAAAACCCACGCATCACTCGGCCTTTACTTGATCGATCAAATGATCATTGCTTGCGGCATCACACGATCACGATCGTAAGTGATCGATCACATGGCCGACTTGCGGATCACATCGATATATGGCCGACTTGCGGATCACGCAAACGATGGCATCACACGGCCATAATGCGATGATCGATCATTATTAATAATGTTATCGATCGGTGGCATTATCAAGTGATCATTATCACACGCGATCGACACATGATCACGCATAACAAATGACTTAGGCGACACGATTGATCATGCCTTGATCCAAATGATTCACGGCCCATTATCGATCAACACACGATCACTAGCCGATCACCCATCACTCGGCAAAACAACACAAGCGATCATGCCTAGAGCACATGATCGGCTCGACAATCACACGCCCGAGACCAATTAGGGTTTTTAATGAATTCTAATCAATTTTAACATTAATTGATTCTTAAATCATTAAACAGCCGTTATGATCCAAATTTACATGCAACCTAATGACCTGGCTCTGATACCACTGATGGATTATGAGTTTTTCATGGTTCAATTCTCAGATTGCAACCTAACGCATAATCTTAAACAAGGATCTAGGTTCTTGTAATCGAATCATAAAACAAACCTGGACATTACCTTTGCAGCGGAATTTGGTGGTAATGACGAGATCAACGAACAGATGAATACCTGTTCCTCCTTGGTATCCACACGCTTACAAGCACGGATGGCTGCTAGACCGGATGGAATTCAACCAGAGAGAGATAGAGAGAGGAGAGAGAGCCTGCGGCTGCTCTTTCCAAATCGCCAAGAAGCCATTAGGGTTTCATCACCCAAATGTTGCAATTAATTAACTCACTAATGGGCCCAAGTTTAATTAATTAAACTAATGGTCCATTAGACTTTTGGGCCCAAGACACAAATCAGACAAAAGCCCATTTGTTGTCTGCCCAACTCTCTGTACAAATACAGTAAATGCCTCAGCATCTTACGTATTAATTCCATCTTAACTTTCCCGTTAGCTATGGTGTGTGACCCTTCGGGATCATACAATACTGGTAATAAGTCCTAAACTTATAGATCATGAGCGGGCTCTAGCAAGTCATCATGATCACCCAGTATTTATGACTTATGTCTGATCTCGACATTTATCATACTTTCTAGAGATAGTACAGTAGATTTCAGGACATTCCCAACAGACAGGACATTCCAGTTTCCCCAGGTTATCAACGTAACCCATCAGTTTAATGACATGAGGACTAACTGGAGCATCCTCTGGTAGTCTGCATCCAGTGAGAGACTTCACCATCTGGAATCTCTCAACTCGTGCCAGATCCTGAAACTTCAGTTTCAGGCTGGTGATCATCTCTATTGGCGACTCCATGTTCTCATACTGACTCTTCAAGTCTGAGTTCATGGTAGCCAACATCAGACCACGCACATCTACCACATCCATATAATGCTTATTCCAAGCATTATACACTGCACGCGAGCGATTGGTCCCAAGCCTTTCTGGAAGAGCTTTCTCAAGGACATAGTCCTTGCTCTCCTGCTTGAGAATGAATCTCAGATTCCGATACCAATCCAGGAAGTTGGATCCATTTAACTTGTCCTTCTCAAGGACGGATCGCAACGAGAAAGTAGTCATAGACATAAGCTGAAATCCAAGAAAAAACAGAGATTTAGTTATGTATATGATGAGAATTCTTATTTAATAAGAAAACTCGCATTATATTCAAATAATGTTTCCTCTATGAATATAATGATCCAAGATCCTCAGATTATTAAAATTTGAGTGGGCGACTCGCCGTTATTCAGACTTTAGTTATCTAGGTAAGCAAATCATTGCTAATTGTACCCAGTGCAACTCTTGGTTGTGGATGAGACAAATATGTCTAATCCACTCTGATGTCTCCGGGCCCAGAACTTCCGACAGCCCAGTCAAGTAAACCAATCTCTATGTCTAGTGATCATTGACAGTCGCACTGCAATTCTATCAATGATCACCTGCCTTGCTCATGTCACTGTGGATATCAAGGACTCCAAGATTATCCAACAATGAAACGAGTTTTTACAGCAGACAAGATTGGGCAAGACATCAAGGTTTCTTGATATTTAGTTGAGGAAACTAAACTCTGAAGTTTAGCAAATCAATTTCTTAGGTCATGTAATTGTTGATGTTAATGCACTGCAAGTCCATCAATGTTATTACCTGGCTTACTCACGTAATTGTGGATACCAAGCTCTTGGCTAGACATCACACAACGAAATGAGTCTTGACAGTTGACCATATTGAAGCTAAGCTTTAATCAAGGTTTTGGTCGAGTTTGGTTTCTGCAAATTCAAGGTTCAATAACCAGAATTCCGAGCACTGTGTCGATCGACGCAGACTCTGTCTGTCGATCGACATAACCAAACAAAACCGGATCTCAATGACCGGTTAATTCAATTAACCCGGTTCATCGAACCAGTTATGTCGATCGACGCAGCCCATGTGTGACGATCGACATAGACCTAAACCGCATATTGTTTTGATAACCGGTTCAATTCAATTGAACCGACTTATCAGATCAAACTGATCTTAACCAATCGGTTTATACTAATTGGGATAATCAGTTCAATCCAATTGAACTAACTCATCCAATTTAAACCGTTTAAACCAGTTTCAACTGATTGCAATAACTAGTCCAATTCAATTGAACCGACTTATCCAATCAAACTGATTTATCCCATCGGTTCATGCTAATTGAGATAATCAGTTCAATCCAATTGAACCAATTCATCCAATTTGAACCGATCTATTCGGACTTAACCAAGCATGATAACCGGTCCAATCCAATTGAACCGATTAACCATTCGCTCGGTCTGTGTCGACCGACACAAACCTGTGTCGATCGATACGTGACCGAATCTGCTCTGTGTCGACCGTTACACAACCTGTGTCGATCGACACAGAAGGCTTTCGGTTTTTCTTCGCGAAAAACCCTAGCCGCCGAATCTTGTCGTTTTCGCCGTTCTGTGTCGACCGACACACCTAGTGTGTCGATCGACACTGTGCGAAAACACAGACTCGAGCTTGATCGAAATCGATCGGACCTGTTCAATCTAAACAACTTGTTCTAGCGAATCTAAATCATCAAATTCTATAAATAGGTCTGATTCAATGATAAAACCCTAAGGCTCTGATACCACTGTTGGGAATCCGAGCCAATTCTAAAAGATTCAGAATTCTCGCGAGTTCCCGATAGCCTAGGATCTAGGGTCTAGTTAATTGAATCCTGATCTCACCTCGTGATTACCTGGTGTTTGGCAGCGGAAGATGGATCAGGTAATACGAGATCTACTGCGCCTCAGATGCTGCGATTCTATCGTAGTCCACACGCACACAAGCTGGAATCCGCCGGGTTGCTAGTACCGGGACTCAGATCTCCCTGGGAACTGAGTTTCTCTGAGGTTTCTGTGTTTTCTCACTGAGAAAACACTCTGGGCGGCGCACAGCAACTCTCTCTCGGTCGAAATACATAAAATGAGTTTATATATTGACCTCGCGGTGAACCGAAACATCAGTCTCGGTTTCGCCCTTGTGTCGACCGACACACTTAGTGGTGTCGATCGACACACTTAGTGGTGTCGATCGACACACGCCCTGTATCGACCGATGCACCCAATGGTGTCGATCGAAACACCTCTTAGAAACTCAACTCGATGTGTATCTAATACACATCGATCAGACCATATGCCAATGATCAATCCCATGCAGAGTATATCCAACTTGCTTAGGTGTGTGACCCTGTAGGTTCACACGATACCAGAAATGAGCTACAACTCATTTGTCATAAGTGGTTTCTAGCAAAACATTATGACTACCTAGTATCACATGAATTGTCCAATCTCGACAATACAACTATCATTAGAGTTCGTACAATGTGATTTCAGGACATAATCCCAACAGATTCTGTCTACAACATCCTAATTAGAAAGAGGCAAATCCGATCTGATGCAGAAGCTGAAGAGTTTGCAGAGGTGAATTATATAGCTGGGGCTGATTATCATGGACATACATATGGAAATCAGCAGAGACAAGGTTCTAGTTATGCTCCGAGATCGAGAGATTATGTTTATTCGTCTCACCCAACTCCTCCCACTAATGAGCAGACAAAGATTGAGTCCATGCTTGAGCAGTTGCTTCTTGGGCGGAATAAGATGACATGAGATCTGAATGGAAAGTTGGATTCCATGTATCAAGATCTAAGTGGAAATGGAGGCCTTGACAAGCAGAGTTGATAATCTAGATACTAGGATGACGTAAGCAGAGGCCGGTATTAAGGAAAGGATAACTCAATCTCAGAAAGAACATGTTAAGGGGGTTTTGGTATAGGATGAACCTGATCAGAAAGATGATTTAGAGACTTCAGAGCTGAAGAATTCGAGTGAATTTCAGATTATACGTTCTGTGTCGATCGACACACATCCACTTTCGAATTCTCGTAACAGACCAAAATCGACCCCTCCCGACATTAAGGTCGATCCGAATCATGTCAATATCGATCGACATCACTTCGGTGTCGATCGACACCATGGGCGTGAGCAGCCGGTTTGTCCAGAAAACCCGAGTGTGGCCAAAGAGAGAGTCTACAAACCGAAGATTCCTTTCCCAAGGAGATCTAAGCAAGAGATTCAGTCGGAAAAGTACAACAAGATTATGAGAGATAAGCTAACTGAAGTCTCATTGATAGGTGCTACTAAGACCATTCCTCTAGTGAAGAGATGTATTACAGACATACTCTCTAGTAATATGACTGACGAAGAAGGTGTCTTGATGGTCTCTGAAGTGTGCGATGCCGTTATTCATGGCAGGATTCCTGAAAAACTAAAGGATCCAGGGAGTTTCATGATAGATTGTTCTATATACAGAGACATATTTAAGAGGTCATTATGTGATCTTGGCTCAAGTGTGAATCTCATGCCATACTCTGTGGCTACGAGATTAGGACTGTTGAACTTCCAGCCCACTAGGATTTCTCTTGTCCTAGCTGATCGATCGAAGAGGCATCCAAAGGGAGTTCTTGAGAACATCTCTCTCAGAGTTGGAAATTACTTTATTCCAACAGACTTTGTTGTGCTGAAGTATGAGATTGAGCCTGATGATCCTCTACTACTCGGTAGATCCTTTTTAGCCACTGCTGGAGCTGTAATTGATGTGCGATATGGTCTGATTGACCTCCACCTGGGAGATAAACCTTTGCAGTTCAAGATGGATGAGTTGCAGAGATCCACTATTGATGGACAAAGCTTTAGTGTTGAGATAGAACCAGAGGCTGAGATTGGAGAAGAAAAGATGGCAGTTCATGCTGAGCCTGCTCTAACATCTTCAAAGCCTATACCTGCTCTTAAGCAGAAGGCTCCAAACATCACACCTAAGCCACTTCTGATCAAGCCAAGGTATACATTCTCTGACCTTAAGTATGCTAACTCTGATGCTGATTTTGCAGGGAATAGAGTCAGGAAACGAAATGTTTCACATGACCTTGCTGTCATTCCCAAGTTCCTCGGTCATTCTCACACACATAATGCATATACGCCACTATGGATGAGGAGAATTTCGAAAAGGCACGCTCTGCCTTTAGCGAAACCACCTGACATCTGACCATCTGCCACAGTCAAGCTAACGACTTAAAACAAGCGCTGAGTGGGAGGCAACCCACTGTAGGGTCAGTTTTCTCTTCTTTTTAGTTTTTAGTCTTAAGTCTTTTGATTTTTCTGGTTTTTGTGTGTTAGAAACGTGATGAACAGGACTGAAAACAACAATATCGGTCGACACCAAACTCAAAAACACGGACCGTAATCGAGGACGCTCGATTCGGATCAGATCTAAGTTGACCAAAGCCTTATGTCGTTCGACACCGGCTGTGTGTCGGTCGACACTGTCCATGCTAGCAGGTAAGGTTTCTGATTTTCCGAGCTTTTCGCTGGTTATACCTTGTTCTCCCGAGCCCAAGCTGCGATAACACTGAGGACAATGTTGTTTAAGTGTGGGGGAGGTGGTTACTGACATCGTTTTCTCTTTTCTTAGAGCCAGTCTTTATTTTTCAAAATTGTTTTATTGAGTCAAAGTGTGTATGAAGCTATGATTTTTCGAGGAAATTTTTCGCTAGAACAGGAACTAAGTGACTATTGGACAAACTTGCATGAACTCTATGACTATTAGAAAACACCACACATATCAACTTACCAAGGACACCCATATCTAACCAGGTATTCAGAGGATCCACCACTAGTCTCACTTCTAATATTGACTCTAATTTCTCATTTAGGGGCTTGGTAATCTTTGGGTCGGATTCCTCTAATGTGTTTGGCACAGCCTGTGATCCTGTCTAAAGTATGGTTTCTGATTTTCCCCTCCCTTGAAAGTAAAAAAAAAAAAAGAAAGATAAAAACCGAGGATAAGCTAGTAGCTTCGAAGTGGTCACGAGAGTGGTAAGACCCCTATTACCTCCTGTGTATCCATGGAAAGATCCAAAGTTAAACCCCAATAAAAAGGGAAGATCACTGATAGAAAAAATAAAATGATACCAATGGGGAAAAATCAGTGCTAAGGGAGAAAGGGAAAAGAAAGAAACTAGAAACCGACAGTTTGGTGGTCAGACACTGAATGGGTTGAGTCCATGTGTCCTTTGATTCGATACTCCCTCTGTGAGACTGATAGGTGTATAGTTTTATCCCTATTCTACTGCAAGTGCACAGTTAATGCAATCGTAGTATATAAGGTATCGAATCCCACAAGGACTCTCAGTCACACAATAGATTATTAGTAGTTCAGATTTAATTAAGCGAAGCAGGTATAAAAACAGTAAACGAAACAGCAAAGTAAATCAAGTGAGTTTGTAAGCAAGAGAGCGAAGCGTTAGGTTTCAGGAGTTCTCAGGAAATCAGGAACGCAAGCAATCAATCTATCTAGATCTAATCAATAACTGTTCTAGAACTCAAACACGGATATAGAATTAACCAAATCCCTTTGCGATAATTCTCTAAGTCTAAGTGCAGCAAACCAAACTTTCGTTTGCGAGAACTAACAGATTAAACCAGCTTTAATTCCAAGTTTGATATGTTCACAATTATCCTAAACCAAACTTCCGTTTGCGAACAATTTAATTGCTTATCTAGGTTCTTTCTAGTTAAATTAACCAACTTCCGCTGCATTAATCAACCTAACATCATAATTCTGATTAGCTACTTCAGATTAAGCATTAAGAACAACTTAGATAAAGAACTAGCAGATATGAATCTCTACAGGTTAATTAAACTATAATTCTCTGAAATCCTTAATGAGAATCCTTCAACCTAACAGGTAAACTACTCAGACATATTCATCGAGACAGAAAATATCATAAGTAGAAAACCAAATATCATATAATCAAATAAGAACCGGGGTTCAAAATCAAGTCTCTTTCGAGAACAAAACCAGCCCCTCAAATCTCCTAAGAGAATAAAACTTAGTTATGAAGCATAGCCTAAAAAATGGCTCAAAAACTCTATTTATAACCTAAAACACGAATTGGGGCTTCTTTGTAAATATCAGGAACTTCTGGGCAAAACTGCAATTTCATTATTCTTCATTAAACCGTCGTTTGGCCCATCTCGCTGGTGCAACGATCGATGCCACAAGCGTGTCGATCGTTGCGGCTCTGAAATAGCGACAGTGAAGTCTATCTCTCGGCCAAAACGTCCCAAAAGTTCCAAAATGCTCCAAATATCTCCAATTAGCTCCAAACCTGATTAAACCTGTAAAAGACTCTAAACGAACACAAAAGACACTAAAAACACATCTATATCATGGTATAAAATGGGTAAAAACCATGATATATCAACTCCCCCACACTTAGCTCTTGCTTGTCCTGAAGCAAAACAAAGAACTAAAATGCAGTGAAGAGGTTTGAAAACTCTTCAGAAACTCATTTTGTCGTAGAAGCAGCATTCAGATTCCCCTTAGTAATCCACATGAAAGAATCAATCTACAGAAATCAAGACCAACATATACTTCCCCCACACTTAGCAACTGTCCTAAGTAAACGCCACAATCACATTCACGCATTCAAATTCTCCCTACTGACTTCTGCAAGTATTTAAGTGCGGTCTCACCTAAGGGGTATCGATCTAAAGGCACATGGATTCTTACCTTGCCAGCTCTAGACCACCAAACTGTCTTTCTCTAATCCCTTTCTTCTCTTTCCCTTCCTTAACAACTGATTTTTCCCCACTGGGTATCATTTTATTTTTTTTATCAGTGTTCTTCCCGTTTTGGGGTGTACTTTGGACACATTCCATGGATCACATGAGAGAAAATAGTGTTTGCTACCATTCCCATGACCACTTCGTAGTTACTAACTCATCCGCAGTTTATTATTATTATTATTTTTTTTTTATGGAAGGGGAGAAGGGAACTAGATAGGACAGGTTTACAGGCTGTGTCAGAACCAACAAGGGAGTCCGACATAAAGTATACCAAGCCCTTAGGTGAGAAATCTAAAGTCAGGATTAAATTGAAGTCAGTAAAAGATCCTCTGATACCTGAAGCGATGTGGGTGTTCTCAGTAGGCTGATCTGTGTCTGGGTTTTCTAATAGTCATAGATAATCTGCAGCTTCATCCCAATGGTTACTTAAGTTCCTGCAAATGCTGCTAATCTTCTAAAAAAATCATTGTTTCCTACTTAAACAAATTTTGACTCAAAAAACAAAATTTTAAAATTTAACTGATCCTAAGAAAACAAAAGAAAGTAATTAGTAGAACCTCCCCCACACTTAAGACACACTGTCCCCAGTAGTGTCAAGCAAGGGATTGGTTAAAAGAAAGAAAATAAAAATTTGTTAATGGAATGGTTAGTTCTCTCGGGTTTTTACCTCTGTCGCAGTCAGGCATCGATCGTTGCACTAGGTGCACCGACCGTTGCTGTGCGATTTCCATTGTAACGATCGACACAATGGTGTGTCGATCGACGCACTGCGATTTCACGAACAGTCAGCAAGTTAGCAGGTTAATCCGTCGGTTTTTGTCAGTTTCGAATCCTGCAAGCTGAAAACACTAGAAACAGAGTAAACCCATGCAACAAATGTATCTAATCAATCATAACCATCCAAACAAAGTAGCATCCTAATAAAAAGAAAAAAATGCGAGAATAAAAAGAAAAACAGAGTACATAACCGATAATCCAGAGATGATAGCTATGCTCACTCACTATCATCAATCCCTCCATAGCGCTCAGTATCACTGACGTCCGTAGGAGAACGATGTCTACGTCGTGAAGCAGGGACGGGCTGATGAACTGGTGGCTGTCTCCTGCAAGTGCAGCCACGCATCCACTCCCAAACGGTCCTCCATATCCCATCACTACGCTCTCTCCACTCAGCCTCGGACATATCTCCATAGGGAACTGACATCTCAGGATAAGGGCCAAGGTCAACGGGGGCAACAGAAGTCGCAGGGGCAGCAGAAGTCGAGGCTCGTGTGGAAGGCTCTCCCAGCGGATGAGCCATAGAAGGAATCCCACGCTGCTCAGTCTCAGGAGGCTGAAATCTCAGATCCTCCAACGTATCAATCCGTGTCCACCTAGCAGCAGGAAGCTCTATACCACATCTCCCAGAAATCGGATCGGTGTAAACCCAAATGCGCCCCTCCTTGAGCCAGGTGGCGCTTTGCAAATGGCTAAGATCAAGGAACTCCTTGGCTGTATCACACTCTGTGCCCTGTAAAGGAATCCCGCAATGCATGAAAATGGGAGTAAGCAAGCTCCCTATCGTCTCAGTACCGACTCCATCAAAAGGCTTCGTCTGCAGATCACATAGATGCAAAGCGAAGACAGCTCCCAAGTTGAGACCCTGAGTAGGATCTCTCACGCCAGAACCTGTAAACTGGTCTCTCAGCCCCATGAACAATAGCTCCATCTCATATTTGTGCATCTTGTTGGCCTCATACTTGCAAAGCAAGCTCCAACACAAGATACGCGAGACATATCTCAGCACAGGATGCCTCATCATCTTCACCGGTGTGGTCCTGGAGTTGTACTGACCACTGCCAATACACTCCCAGAATGCTCGAGCCTCAACTGGATCCCACTCGAGTGGCATAACAATGCGTCTCGGCTCAGTACTGAACCCGTAGATCCTGCAGAGATCTAGTAGAGGAATCCGATACCTGACTCCCCAACTCATGAAGGTGAATGTACCTTCTGTAGCGCTCCTGCTATCGGGATCCGAGTAAACCACTCTGCAAGTGGCCAATAACTGCCTGACCAGCTCAGGGTAGAGATCATATGGGCGCATTGGCATTGTCCCTAGACTAATGCCTCTGCATACTGCAAGTACCTGCTCGTCTATCCCCAGCTTCTTACAGGTGGAGTAGTCTGCAAACTTAGTTGGTTTGAGCTCCATGTTGCACCAACCACTGTAGAGAAATGAGTCATGCTCATCCCATTGATCAAGTAGTGGCCGCTCCGTGAAGTCTGCAGACTTAAAGAACGTGCGAATGTCCCTTGGCCAATGTCTGGCTGTCGGGATTTCTGTAGCGTCTTCTCGGGGCCAAGGCAAAGCGACTGGCGGTCCATCTCTCACATATGGCTCAGGTGGGTCAGAGTGTCTGTGAAACCACTCTGGAGGTGGAATGTACTGTCTTGCGGCCGTTGATGCTGTTGCTTGCTTCTTGCGGGGCTGTCTACGAGATGCCATCTGCAAAAGAAATAAAATTCAAACAACATAAGTCTCGGCACTCTCTGTGAAATCGCGAAGCATCAATCGTTGCATCTAAGACATCGATCGTTGCAAAGCGATTTCACTTTATCGAACATTTCCCAAAATCGCAAAGCAACGACCGTTGCTCGAAAGCAACGACCGTTGCAAGGCGATTTCGCCGCAAACAATATCAACAAAATCAGTCCAAATCCAAGCCGCATTGCCTCAAATCAGTTCAAAATCATAATCCATCACCCTAAATCAGTCTAATTACGCATGCATCATCAATTTTCGGTTCAAAAATCAAAAACCCTAAAACCCTAAAATCCAATCCGAAAATTTGAGAAATAGAAGTTCTTTACCTTGGATTCGTGAGATATGAGCTACAAACAAGGGTTTAGAGTGTGAAATAGGAAGTATTAGCAATTGAAACAAACAAAAATTATGAGAATTTTCGGTTTTGGGTGTGGAGCTTTCGGTTGTACGGATGATCGGAAATGAGAAAGAAAAGAGAAGAGAAAGGGTTTAAGGCACTTACCTGGTCGTGGGTGCAACGATCGTTGCTTTAGGGGCAACGACCGTTGCTGGTCAAATCAAAATTGATTTTCCGGTTTAGCGCATACCTTAGTTTTGCAATTGAACCAATTGCAACGACCGTTGCTTAGGAGCAACGATCGTCACAATGCGATTACCCCTCTTCGTCAAATCTCCTTGCAACGACCGGTGCACAAGTGCATCGATCGTTACACATCTCCAGATTCGAGTTCTGCATCTGAAACTTAGCAAAAACAAAAACCAAAAACGTGAAATCCTAAGAAAAACACCAAAAATAAAAAGGAAAAATAATTAAACCTAGCAGTGGGTTGCCTCCCACTCAGCGCTTGTTTTAAGTCATTAGCTTGACTTTTGGAAGGAGGTCAGAATCATGGAGGTTTCAACAGAGACTTTGAGTGTCTCTGTGAATGCCTTATCATCCATGGTGGTGTGTAAGCAGTAGCAGCATGATGTCGTCCAAGGAACGTAGGAAGGAATGTAGGGTGGGATCGACACTTGGGTGGCTTAAAGCTTTTTCCCGCATTCCAAACAGTCGAGTCAGGAGGTTTAAGCTTAGAGGATTTATGCTTTACATTTGGCAGAGATTTGATGTTCGGAGCCTTCTGCTTATGGGTAACTTTAAGCTTCGAAGATGTTAGAGTAGACTCCTGTGGAACCACCATCTTTTTGTCAACCACTAATGTGCACCGAACAACATCTTTAGACTTTACAGGAGCTTTGGGGAATGATATTGGAGGTTTGTAGATCCTTTCCTTGGCAACTCCACGAGGTATAAGTGAAACTGGTTCTTTACGGGATGCATCGATGGGTGCATGTGGTGCAACGATCGACGCGGTTGTCTCAGCTCGAGTTTCAACTACGGTCTCGGGTCCATCAGCTTCCTGGTCTAATTCAGCAATCTCAAACTCAAATTTCTCCTCTTGACTTAACCTAGTATCAGTCTGAACTATCCAAGCCAAAAGATCCATGTCAATCTCTGTTGAGTCAGGTCCGTCGAAGCTCTCAAACTCAGGGAATTCAATGTCAGACTCCCCTCTGTTTTCCACAAATTCCATAGCCTTAACAGCTAGATATGGTATATGATCCATTCTGTGGTCAACCTGAATATTAACGACATGGGTTTCCTGAGTATCCTTCCTTGTGGTAGGACTTGAAATCTGATCCATCTGTGTATCTAGCAACTTCATATGAGTATTCAAGGACTCAAATTTCTCAATCAGATTAGTGTACAAGCCCTCAAGCTTCGAGCTGAAAGACGATGTGGTTTGTTGTTGTTCTGCAATGGATTGCTCCATCATAATCTCTAATCTGCTCCTCTGTGCAGGTACAGGAGATGCTAGGCAGGGTGTATAACCATAATCTCTTGATCCTTGAGCATGCCTAGAACCTTGTCTCTGCTGATGTCCAAATGCCTGTCCACTAAAATCAGCTCCAGCCATATATTTTACCTCTGCAAATCCTTCAGTTTCTGCATCAGCTCGGAACTGTCTTTCCCTTAGTAGGACGTTGTGGATGTCATCTATCTTATCTCTCATCTCAGCTACTTGCCCAACCAGTACATGGAAATCTGGCAAGATGGGGTTTCCTTCCCCATCTAGTTTCTGACCTTTTGCGTTGCATATATGACCCTCTTGGTCTCGTAGAACGCCGTTTTCACCGCGAATCAGAATCACAGGTTCCATAGAGTGGAACCTATTGAATGTCTCAGATCTCAGCATTTCCGTTCTCGCCTTGTGTCGATCGATGCAAGGTGGCAACGATCGATGCAGTGCGAATCCCTGCAATCCCAAAAAAAATCAAAAACGTGAGTAAACAAGAAAATTAAAAAGAATGCTTAGTCTAAATCCTAGTACTAAATCTATTGGTGAACTCAAAGAGTCCCCGGCAACGGCGCCAAAAACTTGATAGGTGTATAGTTTTATCCCTATTCTACTGCAAGTGCACAGTTAATGCAATCGTAGTATATAAGGTATCGAATCCCACAAGGACTCTCAGTCACACAATAGATTATTAGTAGTTCAGATTTAATTAAGCGAAGCAGGTATGAAAACAGTAAACGAAACAGCAAAGTAAATCAAGTGAGTTTGTAAGCAAGAGAGCAAAGCGTTAGGTTTCAGGAGTTCTCTGGAAATCAGGAACGCAAGCAATCAATCTATCTAGATCTAATCAATAACTGTTCTAGAACTCAAACACGGATATAGAATTAACCAAATCCCTTTGCGATAATTCTCTAAGTCTAAGTGCAGCAAACCAAACTTTCGTTTGCGAGAACTAACAGATTAAACCAGCTTTAATTCCAAGTTTGATATGTTCACAATTATCCTAAACCAAACTTCCGTTTGCGAACAGTTTAATTGCTTATCTAGGTTCTTTCTAGTTAAATTAACCAACTTCCGCTGCATTAATCAACCTAACATCATAATTCTGATTAGCTACTTCAGATTAAGCATTAAGAACAACTTAGATAAAGAACTAGCAGATATGAATCTCTACAGGTTAATTAAACTATAATTTTCTGAAATCCTTAATGAGAATCCTTCAACCTAACAGGTAAACTACTCAGACATATTCATCGAGACAGAAAATATCATAAGTAGAAAACCAAATATCATATAATCAAATAAGAACCGGGGTTCAAAATCAAGTCTCTTTCGAGAACAAAACCAGCCCCTCAAATCTCCTAAGAGAATAAAACTTAGTTATGAAGCATAGCCTAAACAATGGCTCAAAAACTCTATTTATAACCTAAAACACGAATTGGGGCTTCTTTGTAAATATCAGGAACTTCTGGGCAAAACTGCAATTTCATTATTCTTCATTAAACCGTCGTTTGGCCCATCTCGCTGGTGCAACGATCGATGCCACAAGCGTGTCGATCGTTGCGGCTCTGAAATAACGACAGTGAAGTCTATCTCTCGGCCAAAACGTCCCAAAAGTCCCAAAATGCTCCAAATATCTCCAATTAGCTCCAAACCTGATTAAACCTGTAAAAGACTCTAAACGAACACAAAAGACACTAAAAACACATCTATATCATGGTATAAAATGGGTAAAAACCATGATATATCAGAGACCGCACTTAATTTTATACAGAGGCTAGTATGGTGAACTTGAATGTCCTAATCTGATTGTGGAGTTTACTTGGGACAGTTGCTAAGTGTGGGGGGAAGTACATTGTGGTTTAGAGCTCTGCAGGAAAGTTTTCAGTGGTTTACTAAGTGAATGTGAATACGAAAGTTCCTAGGATGAAATGAGTTTCTGAGTTTTCAAACCTCTTTTCTTGTGCTTTAGTTCTTTTACTTGCTTGAGGGCAAGCAAGAGCTAAGTGTGGGGGGGTTGATATATCATGGTTTTTAGGTGTTTTAGGCCATGATATATGTACATAATCGAGTCTTCTATAGAGTCTTTCGAGTCTTTTCAGGTACTTTACATGTTTTAGCACGTTTGGAGCTTACTTGGACATTATGGCGCATTCTGGAGTATTTTGGAGCAATTGCCCGAGAAGAAGAAGTCACTGCCGATAGCAGACACTTGTGTCGATCGACACATATTGTGAATCGGTCGACACAAGTTTGTGACAGAGTTATCTCGCGGGTTTTAATGAAGATTTGGAAATTTTAACTTGGCCCAGAAGTTTCTCATAATTACAAAGTGACCCAAATCGTGTTTTAGCTTTTAGTTAGGTTTTACAACCATTGTTTAGGCTAAGTTTGATTCAAAGTTTTTCATTCTAAGTTTGATTCCAAAGATTTTTCTATTAGATTAGGGGATTTGGGGCTGGTCTTTTGCTCGAGAGAGAAGAGATTTCGAACCCCTGTTCTTACTCTTTTTGATTCACCTATGATATCTATTTTGACTATGTTTTCTGTTAAGATTGCTATGTCTGAGTAGATCTCTTGTTAGGTCAGGGAATTCTCATTAGGGATTTGAAGGAATGCTAGATTAACTGATTAAATTGGATTCATCATCTAGTTCTTCATCTAAATCGTTCGTAACGCTTAATCTGAACTGGCCACTTAGATTATTGATATTAGGTTGATTTACACAACGAGAGTTGGTTAATTAGCTAGAAAGGATTTAAGTGAGCAACTTATCTATTCGCAAAGAGATTTGGTTTAGAGAAGTTGTGAACAAACGAACTTGGAATTAATGCATGTTTAGAACTCTAGGATTCGCAACGAGAGTTTGTTTGCAAGGTTGTTAGACATAGATAATTATCGCAGCGAGAGATGGTTAGTTTTACTTCTGTGATTCTAGTTCAAGAACGCTAATAGATTGAATCCTGATTGTTTGTTATCTGATATCCTGATTTCCTGAGAACTTCTTGAAACATGTAGCCTTCGTTAATTGCTTACATTCACCTCACTTCATTTGTTTACTTGCTGTCTTGTTTACTGCTTTGTAATCTGCTTCGCTTAGCTTAATTCGATTACTCATAATCTACCGTGTGACCGTGTATCCTTGTGGATTCGATACCCTACGTACTACAATAGCATAACTGTGCACTTGCAGTAGAATAGGATTACAACTCTGAGCCTATCAGTAACCCATTCACTCAGGGTGGGCTGCGAGGAGAATTATGGATCCAGTGCAAGTTAGATCGCTGTTTTGGAAATAAGAAATGGTTTGCTAAATTCCCTGAAGCGAATTAGGTTTTCTTAGACAAACGTGGGTCAGATCACAAGCCAGACCTTGTTAGCTTGCTAGCTACAAATGAATTTTATCGAGAAATCTTTAGATTCAATAAGCGTCTGCTTAATCTGCCAAACGTCAAAGCAGAACTTAAACTAGTATGGATGGGTCCTCGTTCCGGGTCATGCAACTCCGTTTCGGAGAGGATTAGGAGCTGCATAAAATCTTTGAGAAAAAAAGAGAGAGCATCTAACATGAACGCAAGAATTAAAATCTCAAAACTAGAAGTGGATCTTGAAACAGAGCAGTCCTCATCCTTCCCGGTTTATCACAAAGTTCTTCATCTCAAGAAAGAGCTAGATGCTGCTTAAAGAGAAGAAGAATCATACTGAAGCCAGAAAAGTCATGAAAAAGCCTGCGGTCGGGAGATAGGAACACTAAATTCTTCTGCACAACGGTTAAAGCAAACATAGGAAGGAATAATATTGATCACTTGGTAGATGACAATGTCATTACTCACAAAGCTGAAGGATCCAAAGGCGAGGTTCCTGCACATTAGTTCTCTGATCTATTTAAATCATCTAACCAAGGGAACTTCACCAATCTCTTTGAAGGTCTCGCTCCTAGAGTTTCCTAAGCGATGAATGATCAGCTTACAAGCGATGTATCAGCTGAAGAAATAAAAAACAGCCTTCTCAACTAAATCCTCAAGTGCTCCAAGAGTTGATGGAATGACGAGGTTTTTTATTCAGAAATTCTAGGATGCTATCAGTGATAAAGTAACTTTAGAAATCAAAAACTTCTTTGTTACTTGTTTCTTTCATGTAGAATGGAAATATACTCTTCTAAGCTTGCTGCCAAAAACCACAAATGCCTCAAGTATGAAAGATCTTAGGCCGATCAGCCTTTGCTCGGTCATTTACAAAATCATATCAAAGGATTTGGTAAGAAGAATTCATCCTCTCCTTCCTAACATCGTCTCACCATCACAATCTGCGTTCATCCCTGAGCGTATGATATCATATAATATTTTTTTTGCTCATGAGCTGGTCCATAGCCTGAGAATACATAGGACTGTCTCGAAAGAGTTTAGGGTGGTAAAATCAGACATGTTAAAATCTTCTGATCGAGTGGAATGGGGTTATCTCAAAAGCCTCCTATGCGCCTTGGGCTTTCACCGAAAATGGATAGACTAGATTATGTATTTCGTTTCCACCGTTACCTATTCGGTACTTATAAACAACCATCAACATTGCCTTAACACTTCTCAAAGAGGCCTTCGTCAGGGTGACCCGCTCTCTTTGTCACTCTTCGTTCTCTGCACAGAAGGCCTCACTCACTCCCTCAACATTGTTGAATCGCAATGGCTAATTCATGGTATATTTGTCTCTCCGAATGGACCATTGATCCACCATCTATTGTTTGTAGATGACAACTGTAATACCCTGTTTTCTAAAATTGGGTCGACGGGCAGCAGAAAGTCAATCGGGCCAATTTCGTAATTTTCAAGAAGATGAGGGACATTTTGGTAATTTTCCCAAAATACGAGTCGGAAGCCGAGACGGGTCAAATGTTTCTCTTTTAAGTTAAGAAAACATTTAGAAGACAAGAAGTGGCAAAAACAGACTTTAAACGAGTTTTTTACGGACTATCGGGAAAGGAAACCGATAGAACCGAGAGAACTTATAAGACTTTATAACGGGAGCTATAGATGTCCAAATAGAGTGATTCAAATTGATAAATTCATATAAAATCATATAGAATTTAGAAAGATGGCTTGGTGGATTTATTGAAGCAACTACGGGTTTTTTTAATAAATTAAACGCGGATTAGACGATAATAGATCAACGAAACATATCGGAGATAGAAAGGTTCTAGAAGCTGATTGATTCAATAATTTTGATCAGATTGGACCCTGTAGAGATAAGTGTCTCACCCAGATGGCGCCACCTCTCCCTCTTGAGTTCAAAGAACAATTTTTGGTTCAATGGACAATTGTGCATGGAAAAAACATCAATTCTTTCACTCAAACCTCTCATTCATATCACCAAAAATCACCCTCTGATCTCTCACCTCTCTCTCTCTCTCTCTCTCTCTCTCTCTCTCTCTCTCTCTCTCTCTCTCTCTCTCCTCTCTCTCCTCTCTCTCTCTCTCTCTCTCTCTCTCTCTCTCTCTCTCTCTCTCTCTCTCTCTCTCTCTCTCTCTCTCTCTCTCTCTCTCTCTCTCTCTTCATTCACTAGAAAATGCATGCATCTCCATCTCTTATTTGAAGCTCTTCAAGACATTCAAAATGTTCTTGAAGACTTGAGAGACAAGTTACTAAATAACTCTCCAACCAAGTTTATTCTGCTCAAGCCACTTGCTTAATCTGAATCCCCATCACCTCCTCAACAATCACCGCCAATCAGCCCTCCTCGCCATCGCCGGAATCACTCCGGAGCAACCGTGAAGGGTAACCACCGGTGAAGCCCGCCGTGACATCTCTTCTTCTCTTGGTGAATACTCCTCCTCAGAAAGCTCTATCTCTTCCAAGTGAACTTCTTAGACGCCAGAGACCTTCTTCAGTCACCGGAGAGCTCACTTTTTTGCCGGTCAACGCGGAGCGGCTGTTGGTCAATGCCGGAGTAATCGCCGGAAAAGCCCCCTCCGCCGCATCTTCTTATCCGATTCAAATGTGGTTGGTTAAGACGGTTCATTTCTGGATTTTGAATCGTTTAAGGCTTAGTTTGGTTTGATCAACTGGTTCAATTTGATCAACTGGTTCAATTTGATCAAACTGGTTTACATGGTTCAAACCAGTTTAATTCGGTTTACTTAAATCGGTCCAATTGGAGATTGATTCTAGTCGGTTTGGTTTAGTTCAAGAAATTTTCAAATCGGTTCAATAAAATCAACGGTCAATGCTCGGTCATCTGGTCAATGCTCGGTCAACACCGGTCAACACCGTAATCAAACTGGTCCACACTTGGACAACGGTCGGTTTCGGATCGGTTTAGCTTGGAGTATTCGTGTCTTTTGGTTCGGGAAGTTTGGGAAAGGTTCTGTGTAATGACCCTACCGAAGAAGTAGAACGGCTGAAAGAGGGATACGACCGGCCGAGAGGGAACAGACGAAGAACATCCAAAAATTGAAAGTTGTCACATTGACCTCAAACTTGTGGCGTTGACTGCAGAGGGATTTTCAACATATTTGGTCGAAACAGAATGGAAATGGGATGAGGGGATTAGGATATGGTTGAAGTTGGTTCAAGGTTGGTCGAGCTGTGGTCGAGGATGGTCGGGTGGTCGAGGCTGTCGGTTTTCGAGTGGTCGAGTGTGGTCAAGCTCTCGCTCTGCATGCTGGTCGGACCACCACTTGGACCAGTGCATGGACCACCGACCATATGGCTGCCAAATGTCATTTTTGGGCTGCTATTTGTCACCAACATGAAAACCAACCTCAACTATAAATACCAGCCATCCCTTAGCCATTTTTCACTTTCAGATCTGAGCAATTTTCTAGAGAGAGAGAGAGAGTGGGGCGGTTATAAAGAGTGAAAGTGAGAAAATGGGGCGGATAAGTGCGGGACGGAGTCGACGTTCGGGAAGGGGCGTTCGGGTTAAGCCTCGGGTGTCGGTAAGCCGTAGATATGAGTATTTCCATCCACATTTAGCCTGTTCTCTTTAAACTTCGTCTTATTTAGATGTTTGTTCTAGATCTAGTGGGGAGAATCTCGGAGATAATGAACGGGCTGCAGAACGGGTGAGTCCCGTTAGATAAGACTATCGGATTTGTATGCAGGTCGTGTCTTAAGGATTGGAATACTCGGGCTATTCATCCTTAAGCACGTTTTGTGTGGTTTACTTGCATACAGTTCAGGTTTTAATCCGTTTTGATTTGGTGATTGATGCATGCATGTTTGTTATGGTTAAGCTTGTTAATCTCTTTGATTTTGGGTGGTAGTTTCATTGAGATTTATTGCATGCATGTTCATTGTGTGGATTTGGGATTGTGATTCATGTTTCTCTTTGATTATGTGGTGAATCATTGAGATTGTGTTAGCATGTATGATAAGTACAAGTGAAGATTGAGATCCACCCGAAAATGGTTGTTGTGATGAGACGAGTTGTTTTCCCATATGGTTGAGGATGTGGTATCTTCATGATATATTGGATCCACGTAAGTCTCCCTTCCGTTTTTGAGACGTTTGTAGTGGTGCCATGATCTTTGGATCCTTTGCATGACCCCACACCGTAATGTGATTGTGAAATTACGTAGATGCATGTGTGGGTATCATGCAGTTTACGGTACTTGTGTTATGTGTTGCATGTGGCAGTGTGTGGTAACAAGGGACACCATATGCCAATTGATTGTGTGTATTGTATGTGGACATGGATGGTAACAAGTACATCGTAGGCTGGTTGAATTGTGTTGTTTTAGGGCATACAGATTTGCTCTAGTAGTCTAGGACGTGTGTGAGTCCTAGTCGATGCATTCTAGAACTTGTGTGGTGTTCTAGAGTTAGTGTGTTTGGTGCTCCCATTGTGTCTGTTACCTAGGGCGGAGGAAACGAAGTACTCGGATGGTACTTTTTTAGCGCCCTTGGCCGACTAGTTTAGACGGTACTTGGGTCGCTCCGTTGGCCGAGCGTTGAGTCGATACATAGGATAAGACTCGGATGGTACTAAGGTTATTCCCTTGGCCGAGTAGCTCGGACGGTACTTGGGTTGTTCCCTTGGCCAAGCATTGTGTGTCGACATGTTGTGATACTTGGCTTATGATCCTTGGTGGTGATTAAAGCGCAAGTAGTCACGTAGGGGGAGTATCCAATGCACTAGAAGGCATTCACATGTGTTGAGTTGAGATGAGTCTAAGGAGTCTAGACGTCATCGGCATTCATGATAGAGATCATGTTATGTGTTGAATTTGAGTTTGATGTGTGATGCATTCATGTTGTTATTGCAGGTTGTTTATATGCTTCCGCTTTGTGCATAGCTTTGATTTTGTTGCTTGTCTATGCCTGTGTACGTTTGTTGATTGATATGCATGTGCTTCGGCTATTGGGACGGGCTGGGGGACTAATGCATGTTAGAGGGTCCTGAACTCACTAGGTAACCCATATGTTTGCTCATAAAACAAACTTTGTCTCGCAGGAAGCCATAGAGGGGCTAGATGGCAAGTTCGGACGTTAGGCCGCCGGCGTAGTCTCGAGTTATGAGTGTGAAGATCGTGGAGTTTATACTATGTAGGATTTTTTTACTCGAGCTCGATAAACTGAATGGTTTTTTGTTACATTTTGTAATAGATCCTATATAGTGTAAATAAAATGTGTTTTTTTAACTCCACGGTTCCAATAATATGTGTTTTGTCCGAACTAACACAACTCTCGGCTTTGGTACGGGTTGGCAAGCCTTAGGCCATACCCAAGAGGGTCGGATATCGAGGACCGACTGGCCTGACCTCGGGGATGGCTGTAACATTTGCGGTATTCGATACTTGTGACATCTCCGGTTCATCTATTGTTCGTAGAACGGATCGGGGGTGTTACATTCGGGGTTCCAGTTGCTCGGTCTCGAAGTTCATACTCCGTCACTTTAGTCCATCCGTCGCAATATCACTGTGAGTCAGCTATTGCATTCATAGTTAGTTCGTTCATATAGACCCGGAATCCTCAAACCGTAGTTTACGCATGCATACTGATATATCATGGTTTTTACTAGTTTTATGCCATGATATAGTTGTGTTTTTAGTGTCTTTTGTGTTCTTTTAGAGTCTTTTACAGGTATAATCAGGTTTGGAGCTGAATTGGAGATAATGGAGCATTTTGGAGATTTTTGGAGTGATTGGCCGAGAGATAGAGTTCACTGTCCGAAACAGAGAAAGGTGTCGATCGTTGCACACCTGCAACGGTCGTTGCACCAGCGAGATGGACCAAAAACTCGGCGGTTTAGAAGAATCAAGATATTGCACTTTGATCCAGAAGTTCCTGATATTTACAAAGAAGCCCCTGGCCGAGATTATACCTATATAATCAAGTTTTAGTTGTTTTTATTAGATACGCTTTCATAATTAAGAGCAGAGGATTTTTAGAGCTTTTGGGGCTGATCTGAACCTGTTACATCATCTGTATTTGGAGAAGATTTCGAACCCCTTTTACTTTTATTCTTTTATGCAATTTATTCATCATATGATTATGTTTTCATTATCTATGTCTGAGTAGATTCTTTGTTAGGTTTAGGGTTTCTCACATAGGATTTCATGACTTGCTAGACCTGTTCAATTTCAGTTAAGGATTCAAACTATATCTGTTCTTCAATTTAATTGTGCTTAAAGCTAGTTCTAACATGATCAATTAGAATCTAGATCTTAGGTTGCTAAATACGTCACGGAAGTGGGGTTTAGGAATCTGAACTAATTAGGTTGAGCAATTAAACTTTGCGCAAACGGAAGTTTGGTTTAGGATAATTGTGAACATATCAAACTTGGGATTAATGCTAGTTTAATCTGTTAGTTCTCGCAAACGAAAGTTTGGTTTGCTGCACTTAGACTTAGAGAATTATCGCAAAGGAATTTGGTTAATTCTATATCTGTGTTTTGAGTTCTAGAACTGTGCTTAATTAGATCCTTGCTGAATGAACTGTCTGCTTGTCTGATTTCCTGAGAACGCCCTAGACTTAGCGCTTTTAATTACTTGCTTTCACAACCGTTAATCTCTGCTACTGATTTACTTTCTCGCACCACTTTTAATTCAATTACATTGCTTTCTTCCCAGTTAAATTCCTGTTCTTGAGCTATTGAATACCGGAGTCTCTGTGGATTTCGATACCCTATATACTACATTGATATTGTCGTGCACTTGCAATTTAGTATAGGGATTAAAACTCTGAGCCTATCAAGTTTTTGGCCGTTGCCGGGGACTCTTTGAGTCTTCGATAGCTTCGAGCTTAGGGTTTTACTAGGATTTTTCTTTTTGTTTTTTATTTTATTTAGTTACTGACTTTCTCGGTTTTTCTCTCTGTCGCAGGTACCTATTTCGCACTGCGTCGATCGTTGCACCCTTGCATCGTTCGACACTAGGCGATTTGAGATTGAACCGATCGTTGCACTGATAGCATCGATCGTTGCTGGACGATTACAGACAGTTTATGCCAACGCAGAAAACTAGAAGTAATCCGAACTCGAGCTTGGTTAATCTCGGACTAGAGGAACTTGGACGTCTAGAAAGGACTATCAGAAGAGAAAAGAGAGAGAGAATGGTACGAGAACGTCTGATCTTGATACGAGATGCTGAAGGTGTCCTGAGGGATCCGGAAAACAATCCTTACAATGCTGCTGGGCAGAGGATTGATGCTGATGGACGAGTGATCCCTGACCCTCCTGAGCAACAAGAGCAGAACCAAAACCAGGGTCAGGAACGGGCCCAAGGTAGAGAGATGGTGGTTCATGAGAGGACACTAGCTGACTACAACAGACCTGATGAGTTTCATGCAAACCGAGCAGCTCTAGTGCTTCCTGCTTTTGAGAGGAATGATTTTGAGGTAAAGACCATCTACTACCAGCTGATGAGGCAGATTGCTTTTCATGGTCATCAAGCAGAGCAGCCTATGGATCACATTGACAAGTTTGAGGACATAGTCACTGGCATGAAGTATGAAGGAGTATGCCCGGACTATCTGTTCCTTAAGCTATTTCCGCACAGTCTTGCTGGAGACGCTAGTGCATGGCTGAGACAACTGGCACCTGGTCAGTATACTACTTGGGCAGCCTTAAAGAGTGAGTTCCTGCCTCACTTTTATGATGATGCGCGCTCGGATCAGTCCAGACAGGACATACTCATTTTTTCCCAAGGAGCTGTGGAGCCCTTGAAGACTGCCTGGATGAGATTTAAGCAGTATCAGCGTGACTGTCCACACCATGGATTCACAGAAGTACAGCTGATTGGTATCTTCTTCAGAGGCATAGATCTCCCTTATCAGACTGCGCTGGATAATTCCAGTAATGCTAATTTCAACACCAGGACTCCCACACAAGCTAAGCAGTTGATTGAGAACCTGATTGGCAGCAACAGTTGCAAGACAATGGATGAAAGGAGGAAGAAATCTGGTGGAACTGTAGAGATTTCTGATATAGCTAATATAAGATCCAGATTGGACACAGTTTACAATCTTCTGACAAGTAAGAAAGCTGTCCACTTTGCCCAAGATGTAGAGGTGATTCAGACTGAGGAGGACACTCAGGAAGAAGATGTGAATTTCATAGGAGGTTCTGGTTTCCAAGGTAATAGATTTAGTAATCAACAGGGGAACAAATTCTCCAATGGAGGACAGACTGGTGGTTTTCAGAAGACCTATGGACAAGGTACTCAGAGAACCTATGGATCTACATCCTATCAGACTCCTCCTGCACCTACAGCCCATGAGAGCAAAATGGAGGCTATGATGTAACAACTGATTGAGAGTCAGACCAAGATTTCTGTGGACTGCAACAAGAAGTTGGACGCTGTCTATGAAGACCTCAATGGGAAGTTTGAGTCTATGAGCACTCACTTGAAGCAGTTGGACACTCAGGTGAACCAGATGTCCAGCTCACTGAAGGGAAAAGGAGTGGCAGACACTCACGTTAAGGCCTGGTCTGTGTACATTAATGATGGATCTCACCTAGGTGAAAGATTTGAGCTAAGTACAGCTGAGTTGGTGACAGAACAAGAATTTTTGGATATTTGTGAAAAACTCTCGGGTGAAATCTGCTGCAGTGCGTCGATCGATGCAACATCTGTGCCGATCGATACACCAGTCGGGATGGCAACGATCGACACACCTTTAGTGTCGGTCGTTGCAGGGCGTGAACAGACAGATCTGTCGGATGATAATGGCATAGATGCTGACTTGGAGCTTGATCGCCTATTCAATGGAGCCTCTGAGATTACTCAACAGGAGATCTACGAACAGATTTTTAGACAACACTCCTCTGTGTCTGAAGTGATTAGGCAAGAGATTGAAGAGCTGAAGAAACTAGAGGAGATTGGTGAAGAATTGGAAGAAATTCCAACTTCTGATGATCCACCTTATCATCCTTGTGTGCAGAGGTACTTAAACAAGATGTTGCCTCTGGATGATGATCTGAAAGACTGGGTGATAATAGTTCCTCAGCATATTAGTGATGTTCTGCTAACTAAGGTCCCGAAGAAGCTGCCTGATCCTGGAGTCTTTGTGCTGGATTGTTCTATCTTTGAGGATAGCTTTAGGCGTTCTCTGTGTGATTTAGGAGCTGCTGGAAGTTTAATGCCATACTCTGTGGCAGAGAAGCTGGGGATGCTGGATTTTACTCCTACTAGCACTTCTCTTGTCCTAGCTGATCAGTCCATACGAGTTCCTGAAGGACTCCTTATGGACATTCCGGTGAGAGTTGGAAACTACTTAGTTCCAACAGACTTCCTTGTGCTGAGATATGACTGTGATCCGGATGAAGCATTATTGCTAGGGAGACCCTTTTTGGCTACTGCAGGAGCATTGATTGATGTTAGGAACAGCTTGATAGACCTCCATCTGGGAGATGAACCACTGCACTATGAGATGGATAAGCTGTGAAAGCCACTGATAGATGGGCAGACATTCACCATAAGGGACGCAGATTTTGAGCAGCCGGATAATACTATGGTTATAGATCATGGAGCACATTTCACTCCAATTTTTCTTGGACATGAGCATTCCGCAACAGCCTACTCACCACCTTGGATGAGGAGACTTGAACAGAGATAGAAAAAGTCTCTGTCAGGACCTCCTGGTATCTGAAATTTCCCATCCGCCCGGTCAAGCTATTGACCTTAAACAAGCGCTGGGTGGGAGCCAACCCACCATTAGGTACTGGTGTTTTTCTACTTAATTTTTGGTGTTTTTGTTAGGATTTTACGTTTGTTTTTGTTTTTGGTGAGTTTATGTTTGCAGGTCTCGGACAAAATCGCAGTGCAACGATCGACTCACTTCTGTGTCGATCGTCACAACACGAAAGGAATCGCATTGCAGCGATCGTTGCGCTCTTGAGCAACGATCGACCATACACGAAAATCGCCAAGCAACGGTCGGTGCACTTAGTGCAACGGTCGATGCATGAGCGACAGAGGTAACCCGACAGACATAATTTCATCTTTTCAAATTTTTTATTTTAACCAATCCTTCGCTGGACACTACTGGGGACAGTGTGTCTTAAGTGTGGGGGAGGTGCTACTGACTTTTGTTTTCTGTTTTCTTAAGAGTCAGTCCGTTTTTCAAAAAAAATTTTGTTTTATCGAGTCAAAATTGTTTAAGTAAGAAACTATGATTTTCTGAGAAGATTTACAAGACTTCCAGGAACTTAAGTAACCATTGGGATGAAGTTGCAGGATCTATCTCTGACTATTAGAAAACCCCATCACAGATCAACCTACTGGGAACACCCACATCACTTCAGGTATCAGAGGATCCTTTTACTGACTTCAACCTTAATACTGACTTAGATTTCTCACCTAAGGGCTTGGTATACTTTGTGTCGGATTCCCTTGTTAGTTCTGACACAGCCTGTCAACCTATCCTATTTAGTTCCCTTCTCCCCTTCTATAAAGTAAAAAAAAAAAAAAGATAATAAACTGAGGATGAGTTAGTAACTCCGAAGTGGTCATGGGAATGGTAGCAAACACTATTTTCTCTCATGTGATCCATGGAATGTGTCCAAAGTACACCCCATAACGGGAAGAACACTGATAAAAAAAAAAATGATACCCAATGGGGAAAAATCAGTTGTTAAAGAAGGGAAAGAGAAGAAAGGGACTAGAGAAAGATAGTATGGTGGTCTAGAGCTGATAAGGTAAGAATCCATGTGCTCTTTGATCGATACTCCTTAGGTGAGACCGCACTTAAATACTTGCAGAAGTCAGTAGGGAGAATTTGAATGCTTGAATGTGATTGTGGAGTTTACCTAGGACAGTTGCTAAGTGTGGGGGAAGTACATGTTGGTCTTGATATCCTGTGATTGATTCTTTCAGTGGTTTACTAAGGGGAATCTGAGTATTGTAGCTTCTAGGATGAAATGAGTTTCTGAAAGTTTTCAAACCTCTTCACCAAGCTTTAGTTCTATGTTTTGCTTGAGGGCAAGCAAAGGCTAAGTGTGGGGGAGTTGATATATCATGGTTTTTAATAGTTTTATGCCATGATATAGTTGTGTTTTTAGTGTCTTTTGTGTTCTTTTAGAGTCTTTTACAGGTATAATCAGGTTTGGAGCTGAATTGGAGATAATGGAGCATTTTGGAGATTTTTGGAGTGATTGGCCGAGAGATAGAGTTCACTGTCCGAAACAGAGAAAGGTGTCGATCGTTGCACACCTGCAACGGTCGTTGCACCAGCGAGATGGGCCAAAAACTCGGCGGTTTAGAAGAATCAAGATATTGCACTTTGATCCAGAAGTTCCTGATATTTACAAAGAAGCCCCTGGCCGAGATTATACCTATATAATCAAGTTTTAGTTGTTTTTATTAGATACGCTTTCATAATTAAGAGCAGAAGATTTTTAGAGCTTTTGGGGCTGATCTGAACCTGTTACATCATCTGTATTTGGAGAAGATTTCGAACCCCTTTTACTCTTATTCTTTTATGCAATTTATTCATCATATGATTATGTTTTCATTATCTATGTCTGAGTAGATTCCTTGTTAGGTTAGGGTTTCTCACATAGGATTTCATGACTTGCTAGACCTGTTCAATTTCAGTTAAGGATTCAAACTATATATGTTCTTCAATTTAATTGTGCTTAAAGCTAGTTCTAACCTGATCAATTAGAATCTAGATCTTAGGTTGCTAAATACGTCACGGAAGTGGGGTTTAGGAATCTGAACTAATTAGGTTGAGCAATTAAACTTTGCGCAAACGGAAGTTTGGTTTAGGATAATTGTGAACATATCAAACTTGGGATTAATGCTAGTTTAATCTGTTAGTTCTCGCAAACGAAAGTTTGGTTTGCTGCACTTAGACTTAGAGAATTATCGCAAAGAAATTTGGTTAATTCTATATCTGTGTTTTGAGTTCTAGAACTGTGCTTAATTAGATCCTTGCTGAATGAACTGTCTGCTTGTCTGATTTCCTGAGAACGCCCTAGACTTAGCGCTTTTAATTACTTGCTTTCACAACCGTTAATCTCTGCTACTGATTTACTTTCTCGCACCACTTTTAATTCAATTACATTGCTTTCTTCCTAGTTAAATTCCTGTTCTTGAGCTATTGAATACCGGAGTGTCTGTGGATTTCGATACCCTATATACTACATTGATATTGCTGTGCACTTGCAGTTTAGTATAGGGATTAAAACTCTGAGCCTATCACATACCCGATGATTGAATTGATTGATTTGTTAATATTGATATCGGTTAATAATGAATCTGACTAGGATTGTATGTGCATGTTAGTGAGATGGACCATTGATTGTTCGTTGGTTGTTCATTGATTGTTGCATTCATATAGTATATGCATGATAGGTCGTATATGCATCCATAAGTACTAAGAACGATATTAACTGAATCTATATGCGGGAATTACGACTTAATTAAAATATGCTAAAAGACATAACAAACCTTATAGAGTATAAATAATGGGGTGGGTTAGGATTAATAGACGGATTAAGGGGTTAAATGAATAAAAGTTAACAACAATGAGATGTCGGGGGATTAGTTAGTTTATTAAACCTAAACCGACAGATAAAAGAGATCATTAAAGTATATAGGAAAGATAATTAAAATGGTTATTGAATTGTGATCCATCAATGGGGTTAGCAATCCACTAATCCCAAGGACTAAACGAGATTAAAAGATGTTAATAAAATTAAAGGCTTGCTTAATTGTTTGATTGTGTATTGTGGGTTTGATGTTGTGTGTTTGTGTATAAGCATGTTATTTAGACTAATCCGGTGTTGGGCCGGGTAGTCAGTTTGTGTGATACTTACCTCGGTCATGGGACCGGATAGGTTTGTAGTTACCTATTCGGTATAACACCAAGTAAGGGTTGGTGATGGTGGTGTTGGAATAGGACTTGCGGGATAGATCGGAGTTGTGTTATTTTCTGTTGACCTTGTCGGTCTTGTGTTTTGTGTTAGAGTCCCAATGAGTTTTCGTGTTTACATTATTGCACTAGGACTCTAGGGTGCGTTAGATACCACAAGTCTAGGTTGAAGCATTCCGGTATTTCCGACCTGATTGGATCATCGGGTAGTTTTCTTACTGCTTCACGTGGTAAACCTGACTATGGTGTGAACCTACTGAGTGACGGGGTCATGTCCTAGGGCCGTGCTGCATGGAAACTTAGGCTATCTTGGGGTAGTCCGAGTCGTTGTGTATCAATTGACTGAGAACAGTGTCCTAGGTCATAGGACTTCGTGTTTACGTCCCGGAGTCATGGGTAGTTTTAGTTACCATGTCGGTGGCTAAGTATTCCCGTGGAAGTTACCATGTTCACATAGTGGGCTTAATGGTGTTAAGTTTGGTTTTCGTGATAGTTAGATCGATTCTAATCGAGGGCATATGCCGTAGTGACTTTGATTTATGTAATCTTTCCTTTTGATGAGAATGTGTGTGTGTTGTGGGTTTATGACGTCACGGTGGCACGTGAGAAGCTATTTTTTTATGATTGTTATTTTGGGTTTTTGGGCGGGATTAGTAGATGTAGGTTAGATTAGAAGCCGTTAATGGGAGCTGACTCGCTGGGTGATCTTAGATCGCTCATCATACTCTTTTTGTTGTTTTTAGGTTTAGCAGCGACAGACGTGGGAGGTCCTCGGTATAGTTTCAGGATTGCTTGCAGGCAGGAGATCTTTGATCGATGTTTTGGATGTTGTATTTCGGTTCAGATCTCTGTGGCGCCTGTATATTCTTTGATTGTTTCTAATTAGAATTAAATAGACAATTTTTTTTGTAAAAACCTCATTTACTTAGAAATGAAATTGCTTCCCTGATATATTGGTTTAGTCCGAACCAACACAACTCGTGGAACCAAAATAGGTTGAAAAGCTTTGTATTGTGGAAGCGAGGTACACGGGGTCAAGGACGGTTTGGTGTGAGCCTTTGTCTCAAACCGTATTGTCTCTGGCTTCGTTTTGTGACGAAATTTTATCGTTTGATTTGCTCGGGTTCAATCGGTCATGTTCTTGTTTGACCGTTGACCGGTCAGCTCGACGGTCAGCGGATAATGAGAAAGGGGCGTTACAAAATATTCTGAACGTGTATGGCGCAGCTACATGACAAGCGGTAAATATTGACAAGTCATCCATTACCTTTGGAAATTTGATCGACGATGAAGTCAAAGGTAAAGTCAGAGAAGTTCTCGGGATCATTAAAGAGGGAGGAGCTGGCTCTTACCTCGGTCTTCCTGAATGTTTTAGATGCTCGAAGTTGGATCTATTAAACTATATTCAGGACATAATGAGCTCGAGAATGTCAGGATGGTTTGCTCATTGTCTCTCTTTTGGAGGAAAGGAAATCCTTACCATGGCAGTGGCTATGGCTTTACCCGTCTACGCAATGTCTTGCTAGCTTTAAGCTTCCAAAAGGAATTATCTCTAAAAGTTTTAGTTCTATGGCTGCCTTTTGGTGGAGCTCGGCCGAGCATCGAAGGAAAATACATTGGGTTAGTTGGGAAAATTTGTGCCTTCCAAAAAATCTTGGAGGTTTAGGCTTCAAAGACTTAGAAAGCTTCAGTCAAGCTCTTTTGTCAAAACAAGCTTGGCTACTCCTGAAAAACCTTTGCAGCAGATACTTTGAAGGATTAGACTTTTGAATGCTTCTCTAGGCTCCTGGCCTTCCTTCGGCTGGAGAAGCATTCTTTTTGGTAGAGATCTTGAAAAAAGGTATCAAAAGATCTGTTGGGAATGGAAGATCGTTGAGAGTTTGGATTGATTCATGGCTTGATGTTAATGGTCTTCATGTTCCGTGGATTAAAAACACTCTGATTGATCTTAATATGATGGTTAAGGACCTTATCGACCCGGTAACCAAAACTTGGCATAAGCCGTCTCTCGAAGAACATTTATTTCTTGATGATGTTGAATAAATCTTCAAGATAAATCAAGTAGTTGGGAAAGAAGATTTTTGGAGATGGAAACATAACCATAGTGGGGATATCTCGGTTAAATCGGCCTATTGGCTGGCCAGTCTCACGAATAAAAGAGAGTTCCATTTAGAAGTTGCAGCTCAGCCATCTCTGAATGTAATCAAAGAGAACATCTGGGGATTGCTCACATCTCCGAAGATTAAGTCATTCATTGTTGGAATTGTGTCCAGTAATCTCGGTACTGTCTCTAGAAAGTAAGAGTATGTCAATGATCAGACATAAGTCATATAATACTGGGGGTCATGATGGCTTGCTAGAGTCCGCTCATGATCTATAAGTCTCGGACTTATTGCCTTTATTATATGATCCCATATGGGTCACACGCCTAAGCTAACAGGAAAATGTGTAGGAACGGTTTTAGCAGAAGTACGGTAAAAGTGCTAGGCATTTACTGTACTTAGAGAGAATAAAACGGTTAAGTTACTCTGTGTCGATCGATACAAAAGGTGTGTCGGTCGACACAGTGTGCGAATGCCGTCTAGTTAATTGGTGTTTGGGCCAAATGGCCCAAACGAAATCAGACAAGTTTTATAAGCTAAAACTCGAGTTTCTGATGAATTAACCCTAACACCAGAGCCGTAAACTCTCTCTCTCTGCGCCGAAATCCTCTAGTGATCTAGCAGTCGTTTCCTGTGATCGCGTGTGTGAACCTTTGGAGGATTCATCCCTCGGTGTTTCTCTGATCTCAGACATACCATCTATTTCCGCTGCAAACAGGTATAAGGTGAGATCATCGTTTGTTTCTATTCTGAGAAGAACCTAGATCGCATGTTTAGGTTGATATGAATCTAAGAATTGAATCAGGATCAACTAAACGTTCCTTCAGTGGTATCAGAGCCATGGTTATGGTTTTTCTTGTTTAGATTCAATGTTTAGGACTGTTTTCTTGTTTAAAAGTGTTTTGAATCAACTACTGATAAGAGAAACTACTTAAGTAACAAGAATTGAAACCTAAACACACCTAAAATCGCAGAAACCAAGCTATATTGATTTGGTGGATTCGATTTTCAAAAGTCAGTATCGACCAGAATCGCATGGATCGATCGATACGATCGCATGGATCGGTCGATACAGTCTATCGGCAAAACCAGTTAACGCGTGAAAGCATCGATCGATACAGGATCGATGCAGGTTCGATATTGGTGCATCGACCGATGCGGTTGGTGCACATCGATCGACACGGTTAGGGTTTTGACTCGGTTCAGTGCATGCGTGAGAGCATCGATCGATACAGGATCGATGCACGATCGATGCAGGATCGATGCTGAGAGCATCGACCGATGTGGTTGATGGATCGATCGACACGGTTGGTCCATCGATCGACATGGTTGGTTTAAGGCTCGGTTTAATTTTGATTAAAATTAATTCGTCCTGGTTTAATAAACAGATTTAATAATTTTATTAAGTCTGGTTAAACCGGGACAAGAAATCCAATGTCGAAAGAATTATTGGATTTAGTGCCTAAACCAGGATTTTCTAATTTGATTTGGTTGGACCAAATAAATTGAGAAAATCCGGTTTAGTAAATAACCGGTTGACAATTGTGGTCATCGTAGTAATTAAAATTTGGTTAGACCAATTTTAATGAACCAGACCGGTTATGTCATTTAATTGGACAATTGGGTCATGTCTTGGACATGGACCAGTTCTTGGGCCTCGGGCCAAGAAGTTAAAACAATTGGGCCAGTTATTTGAGTCTTTCTTCAGATTAATTTAAAATTTATTTTATAAAATTATAAAGTCGATTTTAAATTAAAGTTTCCGAAATTTTGAAATTAGAAAGTTTCTTAAATTAGAAGTTTCTGGATTTGCGGGTTTTGGATTTTAAAGAAATTTCTAAAGTTAGAAAGTTTCCGTTTTTTAGAAAGTTTCCAATTTTAGAAAGTTTCCAAAAATAGTAGGTTTCCAAAAATGGAAAGTTTCCCGAAATAGTAATCTTCTATTTTGGGAATGATTTTTTAAATAAACCTACGAACCTCAAATAATATCAAGCGTTGGATGTCTTGTCCATTCTATGTCAGCTGTCGAAGCCCATTCAATTGTATTCATGGCCTTACAGTGTGAGGGTGTCTACTTTTGCGTGGATAAGACGGTTTGTGATTCATAAATGTCATTGGGAGTCCCAGACATTAATGATTACATGACTGTATAGTCTGGTTTTCTTGACTAGGCCATCGGGAGTCCCGGGCCTTGAGACATCAGAGTGGATTGGGCCTCGGGCCCAGATTCACAACCAAGAGTTATATCACGGATATAATTAGCCGATATAGGGCTTACCGATATAAGCTAAGGTTTGGTGACGGCCAGTGGCCCACTTTAATCTTAGTTATATGTGGATCTTGGAATCATTATATTCTATTGAGGGTAACTTATGTTATTGAATATAATGCGTGATTAATCATATTAAATTTAATACGAGATTAATCATATTGAACATTTTAACTAATAACCTTTTTATCTATATATTTCAGCTATGACTACTACAAGCACACAAAACTCATTCTCGATCCGGTCTGTTCTCGAAAAGGAGAAGCTGACTGGAACGAACTTCCTGACGTGGTCAAGGAACTTGAGGCTAGTCCTCAAGCAGGAGAAGAAGGATTATGTCCTTCGTGATCCTCTCCCCGAGAGGCCTCCTGCCAATGCCGCCAGGACTCTGCATAATGCTTGGGAAAAGCATTCGTCAGATGAAAATGATGCCTATTGCCTGATGTTGGTGACAATGACTCCGGAGCTGCAAAAACAGTTCGAGAGTGTATTGTCACCCATCGAGATAATGGCAAGCCTGAAATCACTTTTTCAGGAGCAGGCTAGGACTGAGAGGTTTCAAACAGTTAAGAACCTCTTGGACTGCAAGTTGGCTGCGAATGCGGCAGTGAGTCCTCATGTCTTGAAGATGATGGGTTATCTCGATCATCTTCAGAAACTCGACTGCCCAATCAGCCAGGAACTTGCCTGCGACATCATTCTGCAGTCATTACCTGCAAGCTATGATCAGTTCATTCTGAACTTTAACATGCATGGCTTGAGTAAGACATTGCCTGAGCTTCACGGAATGCTCAAGACTGCGGAGCCCAATTTGAGGAAAACCGCCAAGGACCCCAATGTGCTAATGGTGCAGAAGGGCAAGGGGTTTAAGAAATCCTCTGCTAAGGATAAGGGAAAGGCCAAGGCTGTCCAAGTCGCGGACAAGGACACGCCAAAGCCCAAGCCCAAGTCCAAGGCTGGGCCAACTGACATATGCAGGTTCTGTAAAGAACCAGGGCATTGGAGGAGAGAATGTAAGAAATTCCAGGAAGGTCTAAAGGAATTGAAGAAGAAGACTTATGAGACTTCTTCAACATGTATTTTTGTTATAGAAGTTAATACAACTACTTCTGATAATACCTCATGGGTTATGGATACTGGTTGTGGGGCTCATATTTGTACTAATATGCAGGCACTCAGCAACAGTAGAAGGCTGAAGCAAGGACAAGTGGAGCTACGAGTTGGGAATGGAGCGAAAGTTCCAGCGCTAGCTGTAGGCACTTACTTGTTGTCTTTACCTTCGGGATTGATTTTAGAACTCAATAATTGTTATTTTGTACCTGCTATAAGCAGAAATATTATTTCAATTTCTTTGTTGGATTTGGAATGTTATGATTTTTCAGTTAAGAATAAATTATGTTCCTTCAATCGCAACAATTTGTTCTATGGTTCTGCCCCTCTTATGAATGGGCTTTACATACTCGATCAATCCGCGCCAATTTATAACATTAATACCAAACGGTTCAAACCTAATGAGGAGAACCGAACGTTTCTATGGCATTGTCGTTTAGGGCACATCAGCGAGAAACGCATCAAGAGGCTCCATTCGAATGGACTTCTTGGCTCATTTGACTTTGAGTCATGTGAGAAATGCGAATCCTGCATGATGGGCAAAATGACACGGGCCCCCTTTAATAAACCTAACGAGAGGGCTAGTGACTTATTGGGCCTGATACACACTGATGTGTGTGGCCCAATGTCCACAAATGCAAGAGGAAACTATCAGTACTTCATTACCTTTACTGATGATTTCAGTAGGTATGGATATGTTTATTTAATGAAACATAAGTCTGAATCTTTTGAGAAGTTCAGAGAATTCCAAAATGAAGTACAGAACCAACTTGGCAAAAGCATTAAGGCTCTTCGGTCCGACCGAGGAGGAGAATACTTAAGCCAAGAATTCAGTGATCATCTGAGAGAGTGTGGGATCGTATCCCAACTCACTCCTCCTGGAACACCTCAATGGAATGGTGTGTCTGAAAGGAGAAATCAGACCTTATTGGATATGGTTCGATCTATGATGAGTCACACAGACCTTCCAATATCCCTTTGGGTATATGCTCTGCTAACAGCAGTGTTCACTCTAAATAGAGCGCCATCGAAAGCAGTAGCAAAGACACCATATGAATTATGGACTGGAGAAGCTCCAGTGCTGTCTTATCTCAGAATTTGGGGTTGTGAAGCCTATGTCAAGAGATTGATCTCAGACAAGCTTACACCAAAATCTGACAAATGCTACTTCATTGGTTATCCACGGGAAACCAAGGCTTATTACTTCTATCTACGTTCCGAGAACAAGATCTTTGTTGCCCGGGATTGTAACTTTCTTGAGAGGGAGTTTCTCTCTAAGAAAGACAGTGGGAGTAAGGTACTGCTTGAAGAAATTCAAGATGAACAGGATACTGCTCAACCTAATGAGGAAGAGCAGCAGGAGGACCTACAAGAAATTGTAGAGCTTGAACCTGTAGTACCTGAAGTTCGAAGATCCGGGAGGATCCGTCACGAACCTGAGAGATATCAAGAATTCCTCGTGACTGACTGTCATGATCTTTTGATCATTGATGGTGATGAACCATCGAACTTCAATCAAGCCATGATGGGCCCAGATTCCTCTAAGTGGCGCAAGGCCACTGATTCCGAAATGGACTCCATGTCGGTCAACCAAGTGTTTTCGTTGGTTGACTTACCCGCTGGTGTAAAAGCCATCGAGTGCAAATGGATCTTCAAGAAGAAGATTGACGTGGATGGAAATGTCCAGATTTATAAAGCCAGGTTGGTGGCAAAAGGTTTCAGACAAGTTCACGGTGTGGATTACGATGAAACCTATTCACCAGTGGGTATGATGAAATCTATTCGGATTCTACTAGCAACTGCAGCTTTTCATGATTATGAAATTTGGCAGATGGATGTGAAAACCGCCTTCCTGAATGGTATTCTGGAAGAGGATGTGTATATGACACAACCTGACGGTTACATAGATCCAAAGAATGCTGGAAAAGTATGCAAGCTTCATAAATCCATTTATGGATTGAAGCAAGCATCGAGGAGCTGGAATCTTCGTTTTGATGAAGCGATCAAGCAATTTGACTTCATCAGAAACGAAGAAGAACAATGCGTGTATAAGAAATCTAGTGGGAGCAAGATTGTATTTCTTATTCTGTATGTCGATGACATACTGCTTCTCGGAAACGACGTTCCAATGCTAAAGTCGGTAAAGGACTGGCTTGGAAGTTGTTTTTCCATGAAAGACATGGGTGAAGCCGCATACGTTCTTGGAATCAGGATCTACCGGGATAGATCTAGAAGGCTGATAGGCTTGTGTCAAGATTCATACATTGACAAAGTCCTACAAAGATTCAGCATGAAGGATTCCAAGAAGGGCTTCACGCCGATGGTACATGGCACCACGCTAAGCAAGAAGCAGAGCCCTACGACGGCTGCTGAGCTTGAGCGCATGAAGAATATTCCTTATGCATCTGCAATAGGATCTGTCATGTATGCCATGATCTGTACTCGTCCTGATGTTGCTTATGCATTGAGCATGACGAGTAGATACCAGTCAAATCCAGGTGAAAACCATTGGATTGCCGTAAAGAATATCTTGAAGTATCTAAGACATACTAAGGATAAGTTCTTAGTGTACGGTGGAAGTGATGTGCTTAAAGTCAGTGGATTCACGGACGCAAGTTTCCAGACGGACCAAGATGATTTCCGGTCACAGTCCGGTTATATCTTTTGTCTGAATGGCGGTGCAATCAGTTGGAGAAGCTCCAAGCAAGACACCGTTGCAGATTCCACCACAGAAGCTGAATATATCGCCGCCTCAGAAGCTGCGAAGGAAGCTGTTTGGATACGGAAGTTCATTATTGAACTAGGTGTGATACCAGATGCGGCTGAGCCTCTGGCACTGTTTTGTGACAACAATGGTGCTATAGCTCAGGCAAAGGAACCAAGATCACACCAGAAATCCAAGCATGTTCTAAGAAGATTTCACTTGATACGTGACATCATTAATAGAAAGGAAGTCAAGATCAGCCGAGTTCAGACAGATGATAACGTCGCTGATCCGTTGACAAAGCCACTCCCAAGGCCTAAGCTCGAGTTTCTGACTGAAGTTGTAGGCATTAGAGACATTGAAATGTAATCTAAATTTGAGTGGGAGTTTGAGGGCTTTTATTTAGTTATTTGATATGTTCTTGTAAAACATTCTTATGTTTAATGAAATTATTATTTCAAGATTATTTTAACTGTGATGAAATAATCGTTCCAAAGTGATATGAACCATTTTATAGGTCATCGAAGTAAATGACTTGATCTTGAGTTATCGAAGTCATTTAGCTTGATCATGAGACCCTATATTTGATAGATGTTTATATCATCCCGTCCCCAGTCGAAGGTTGTTGAAATTGGAACACCAACAACCGTGTGAGATTGGATTGGTACGTGACTTATGACAAAGTCTCAGTGTGTCATAGATGCGCGGCATCAAAGTCAGTACATAGGTGTATGTTTGGGAACATACGACCGGACAAGACCCGCTTATAAGAACTCTTCAGGATATTTATATCTGTGTCATAAGAGATTCTTACTACGACTATAGAGTATAGTCCTTAGACCTGAGTTCGCATGCATGTGACTGCACATGGACTGATGCACTTTGATCATTGTCTAACGCTATCGTTCTGCGATAGTTATAAGGACCTTGTTTGGGTACATTATGAAATGAGTAGTTTACAGTGATGGAACAAGACGGAATTTGTCCCTCCAATATAAATGGAGTGAATATCTCTAGGCCAATCGGAGATTTGAATACTGAAAATGCATGGCCATGCTCAAACGGACTTTCCCGAGTCGTTTGGATTGTCAGTATCAAATCAGAGTCCGATGAACAAGATTAGGCTTTATAAGGATGACACCAATCTTGCCTTATGACTAATCGAGATATTGTGACAAAAGGATTATGAATACAGAGATTCCAGTACAAGTGGGAGATTGTTGGAATTGTGTCCAGTAATCTCGGTACTGTCTCTAGAAAGTAAGAGTATGTCAATGATCAGACATAAGTCATATAATACTGGGGGTCATGATGGCTTGCTAGAGTCCGCTCATGATCTATAAGTCTCGGACTTATTGCCTTTATTATATGATCCCATATGGGTCACACGCCTAAGCTAACAGGAAAATGTGTAGGAACGGTTTTAGCAGAAGTACGGTAAAAGTGCTAGGCATTTACTGTACTTAGAGAGAATAAAACGGTTAAGTTACTCTGTGTCGATCGATACACAAGGTGTGTCGGTCGACACAGTGTGCGAATGCCGTCTAGTTAATTGGTGTTTGGGCCAAATGGCCCAAACGAAATCAGACAAGTTTTATAAGCTAAAACTCGAGTTTCTGATGAATTAACCCTAACACCAGAGCCGTAAACTCTCTCTCTCTGCGCCGAAATCCTCTAGTGATCTAGCAGTCGTTTCCTGTGATCGCGTGTGTGAACCTTTGGAGGATTCATCCCTCGGTGTTTCTCTGATCTCAGACATACCATCTATTTCCGCTGCAAACAGGTATAAGGTGAGATCATCGTTTGTTTCTATTCTGAGAAGAACCTAGATCGCATGTTTAGGTTGATATGAATCTAAGAATTGAATCAGGATCAACTAAACGTTCCTTCATTCATATGGCGTGTGGTTAGTGAAGGTCTACATGTCGCCCACAATATCATTCTAGAGGCAAGAAAGTGGATCCAGGATGTCAGTTTTTCGGCTACGAACCAGAAACCGCAAATCATGTATTGTTCACTTGCTCACTAGCACAACACGTCTGAGCATTGAGCGAGTTTCCTGTCCCACAAGATGGCTTTCATCCAGATTGAATATATGTCAACATCCATTATCTCATGCTTATGGGGAAGAATGTCGAAATTCCCAAGAGTACAAGACAATGTTTTCTGTGTGTGTTGTGGTTAATATGGAAAAACAGGAATCCCTTCATCTTTGAAAGTGTAAGATTTCTACCACCGCTTACTTCTCAGAATGCACTATTGGATTCTGAAACTTGGTTTCACGCACAGATGATAGATCAACATGTTGAGGATGAGGAAGAAGCTAGTCGGGAGCCAGTTAAAAGGCTGATCTCGTTCACCCGCAAGTTGGTCTAAATGTAATATTGGGGTGGCTTGGTATAAGAAATCAAAGATTGTAGGATGCTCGTGGGTATTAAGGAACAATCTAGGCACTGTTTTATTGCACAATAGAAGATGCTTCAGTGATCTCCACAGTCTTTTTGATGCAAAAATGACAGCAATAATTTGGGCCATTGAAAGTATGATTTTGCATAGAATTGGCCATATTATGTTTGCAACAGAAGCTTCTGATCTTTTTGGTGCAGTTTTAAGGCCAAAGGCGTGGCCGAATTTTGGTTTCCAAGCGGCTGAAATTTCATCTTCCTTGTTGCATATAGAAAATTGGAAGATTGAAATAGAAACAAGATACTCAAATAGAAATGCCTTTATCATAGCTCAAAGTGGCACCAGAGATGATAGCTTTCAATCTTCTTATGTGTCTATAGGTCAACCATCATGGTTAAAGGAAGTTTTTGAGTCTGAGAATTGCCATGTTTCTATTAGGTAGTAATCTTACTAGTGCTCTGTTTTTGGTACTCTGTTCCGCTTAATAGTTTCAGGTGCAGGAGTACAGTTTCTTGGACTTTAGTTTAGAATGGCTATGGCCATAAATTCACCATTTTAGAGTAAAGTAGTGAGGCGGTTATTTTTTGCTCTGGCCTCGTCTGTACCTTTTTGTGAGGAACAAGATGTCTTTTATCTTCTTACTTTGGGAATGTCCAATATATTGTAAATACATGTTGGAATATATAATCAGATCAGTTGAATATATATATATAGACGGAGTCCTATTCAAATGTTTCATAAAAATAAAAATGTAAGAGTTGTAGAATTCTCATTTTAGAGAAAGAAGATGAAATCAAAAACTGTTTTACCCTTTTACTAAATCCAAAATTAGAACAAAAAGAAATCACAAAAATTCTTACATTAGAATTAAACAAGAGATATGTAAGTCGATATGGAAACAAATATATAAAAGCCCTAAAACTAACTTACTATTAATTTTTGTATATTCTATGATTAATTGATTCCGCGTTAGATCTGGTCCAGATGGCCAACTAATGCTTATCGCAGTCTCGAACCCATCATGCAGCTAAAATAAAATATTTTAGTATATTTTCATAATTACGATGTTCGAGGAATCTCTTTCAGTCACCGATGTTTTCTTCCACACCGTTTGATGCTATTGGCTCTGTTTGATGTCACTGTCTCCGCCTCTCCTTATCTACTCTCATGCAACGTTGAAGATCCATTACAAGAAAATTGGCTTATACCACGAAAAAACCGTGGCTATAAACTATTTTTCGTGGCTATTTGGACTATAGCTACGAATAACCACGAAACCAGATTTATGGTTTTGGACTCGTGGCTATTCAGACTTCGCGGCTGTCCGCAACAATTTTTCCACGGACCAGCAGCGAACAATTCCGTGGCTAATTGCCATGAATAGCTAGGACACCTATTTGTGGATATATTAGCAACGAATAAAAAAAAGTGGATATGTCACCAACTAGCTACGATTTTATTTGTGGCTTTATCTACGACTAGCACAAACTAATCCGTGCCACTTAAAAAAATAACAAAAAAATAAATGCAAAAATACAAAAAAATACTTAGTTATTAAATAAGTTTATTTTTAAATTAAAAATACAAGATAATCAACCAAACAAAATACAAAAATACAAAAGAAATACAAGAAAATATGTATATTGTCCCCTATATAACGTTGTTGCAGAGTTTAGCCGCCGATGGTGGTTGTTGCTCGGAGGAGGAGAAGTGGAAGAAAATGATGGCGGCGTTCGTGACAACGGCGGTGTTGGTGGCAACGGCAGCAATGGCGGAGGAGAAGCGCAAGTCTAACGGAGAAGAAGAAACGATGGTTATGGCGACGGCGGCGTAGGTGGTGGAGGAGAAGCGGGATCGTGGGCTCTAGTCGCCGGAGCTGTAATCGGAATCGCGGGCCTGAGAAGGAATCGTCTTCATCTGTTGGAGGAATCTTCGTCGAAGGTTGATGAAGATGAAGAACCACCGGATCTGCAAATTGAAGAAGATCGAATTAGTTAGACCAAAAAAGAAGGGTTGTTATTAGTTTGTTGTTATTTAAATAATTTTAAAAATAATTTTATGAAAAGTATATATGTAAATGGTTTTAAATATTAGCTGTATGTGTATGTTTAATAGTTATGTTTTGATTTGATAAGTTATGGTTAAGACTTAAGAGTAAGGTTTAGAGTTTATGATTTATGGTTTGGGGTATAGGGTTTGAAGAGTATATTGAACATTTTAAGTTAATGTTTGGAAATATAGATTTAGATAATAATGTTTATTTTTATAAGTGTTGGATCTTACTTTTATATATGTTATAATAATTTAGTTCTAATAATTTGATTAAAATTTATACTATAGGGTTTAAGGTTTATTTGGGATATAGGATTTGAGAGGTTATATTTAAGATTTTAAGTTAATGTTTAAAAATATAGATTTAGAAAATAATATTTCTTTTAATAAGTGTTGGATCTTAGGTTTATATATGTTTTATATATGTTATAAAATTTGAGTTTTAATAATTAGATTAAATTTTATATTTTCGGGTTTATGGTTTATTTGAAGTATAGAGTTTGAGAGGTTATATTTAAGATTTAATATTAATGTTTGAACATATATATATTTAGAAAGTAATGTTTCTTTTTATAAGTGTTGATTTAGAAAGTAATGTTTGAAAATATAGATTTGGAAAGTAATGTTTTTTTATAATAGATTTAGAAAATATAGATGATAATGTTTACAAAATATTTCTTAAATATTTTTTTTATGTAGATTTCAAAACAAATTTACAAAATATAATATTATAATATAGATGATAATGTTTACAAAATATTTCTTAAATATAGGTGATAATGTATATAATATTTCAAAATTTATAAGATTTTTCAATTTATTAGTGTATAAAATACTTTTTAGCTAATTACATGCAAAGTATATATGTAAATTGCTTAAATATTTGTTTTATGTATTGTAGTTAATAGTTATATTTTTATTTTATATTTTATGATTAAAAATTTAATGTTTGGAATATGATTATGGTTTATGGTATAGGGTTTTAAGGGTTATATTTAAGGTTTTAAGTTAAATTTTTTTTAAATAGTTGATTTGCAAAATAAAAATTCTTTTTATAAGTGTTAAATCATAACTTTGATATATTATAGTAATTGGAGTTTTAATTATTACATTTGTTTATATTTTGGGGGTTTATTTGAGGTTTAGGGTTTTGAATAGCCACAAATAAATTCGTGGCTATCTTATAAAGCCGTGAATAGCTACGAATAAAGTCGTAGCTATATTATATATATATATATATGTATATATATATATTTATTTATTTATTTATTTATTTATTTATTTATATATTCGCTAAGATAGCTACGGATAACGACGAAAATATTTTGTGGCTATTTTTCCACGTTTCGTGTCATGGCTATTCAGGACTATTTGGTTCCACAATGCGTTTGTAGCTATTTGTGGCTATTTTTCCACGAATAGCTACAATCTATTTTTCGTGGCTATTTAGCCACAAATAGTTACAAAATAGCTACAAAATTCATATTTTTGAATTTGTGAATTGTTCGTGGCTATTCGTGGCTGAAAAATAATAGCCACGAACAGTTCATGGCTGGTTCGTGGCTATGGAACAGATTTCTTGTAGTGATCTCCTCCTTAGAAGAATAACCTTCTTTCATCCATGGCGCATGTAGCTGAAACGGTCTCCCCTCCTCCTCTACCATTTACGATTTCGAACCCGAGGCACGCCTCTCCTACGTCGTCATACCCCCCCAGTCATGCATGTTTCTCCGAATCTGCCTCTAGTGCGTTATGCCAGCTCGTCCTCGTCTCTCTATGCTCCATGCCTTCTGAAGAGAAAGACTTCTCCGATGATCATTTATCCTTAGCTCAGGTTCTCAATCTGTCTAATTACCTCATTTTGAGGCTTTTGGGTTGTTACCAAGCTTACATTATCATATTCTCTTGTTGTTAGATTTTTATTTTAAGCAAACATTATCTCTATTTGAGAACTTTTTTACTTTAGTATAAGGTTGTTACCCAAAATCTCTATTTTGTGTTTGTGAAATTCTTTGCTCAGTTGATTTTGTTACTGCATGATGAATGGTTATATTTCCTGAATGTTGGAAATGTTTTCACGATCACCAATCTTTGATCCTTAGTATTATAGTTGGTTTGTCGTCTTTGGAAGATTTTGCTTGCGCAGACCTTCTCGTGACTGAGGATTCCCTCACAGTTTCCAAATCTTCATGTAGATGCTTAGTCATCTCAACTGCCAAATTTCTTGATGCTTCTTATGCCTTGTTGCTAAGCATGTTCCGATAGTATTACCAAGTGTTCTCTCATATTTCCAAGACTTTATTCCATTAAGCATCTTTGGTATCTCAATTTCAAGTGTCTTTAATGTTATGTATGTGTTTATCATTTATGTTTATAATTCTTGCTTTGTGTTTGTTGTAACAGTTGATTTAGCTAGTTTAGCTTTGATATTTTTTTCCTAAAATCTTGCTCCATGATTTGAGAATAATCTAATATAAAAAATTAGTTTGACAAAAAAATATAAAATAATTTATTAAATGAGACTTGTGACGTGGAAAATAATGAAAGAAATTAAAACTTCCAAAAAGTTAATGTAAATCTGGAAACAAAATTTTTCATTACTTTTTTGTTTGTTAAAATACCTCTTAAAATTACCAACAACCTTTGTTTGGAAATTCATTAGATGTATGCACGGACTATCCAGATCTAGCGCGTAACAAGAAAATCGAGGATTATGTGGATATTACTCTGAGCATAGTGTTAGAGATATTTAGTGTTCTAAAAACATATTAATCAATTAAAATTAACCATTTTGATGTAGTAATGTATTCAAAATTGCATTAAACACATGAAAAAAATATATCTAAACATGAACATATGGTTTTTACTCAAACTATAAACATAAGTTAGAAATTTGAAATTTTCGATTTAAAACACTTTTGATTTTTTTATTTATAAAAATGAGATAAGCGGTTGGATATATGAGAATTAAGCGATCTAGGCAGAATTAAAGGATCTAGGTGGCCACAAAATCAACCAGCAATTTAGACAAAATCGAGAAGATCGAATACTTGCATAACGTCTAAACAATTAAGCGGCAGAGTTTTAGAACAACAACTACTGCAATATCTAATTGTTGGAGATGATTTTCTATGCAGGCTTAACACAAAAGAACAAAATCCAAGTCAAATCACTCCTTTCGTAAATGATTGATGGAAATTTCGTGAAATGTTCAAGCAATGATTGACTTGAGGCATCATGTCGTTACACCTACAATTGAAGAAACATTAGATAGGCAAAGTTACCACTTGCATCGAATTAATGAGGAATTGACGGGTTGTCCATTTGCCAAGCCTTCAGCTGCACACCTTGGTCAGGACGGGACAACCTGCGACAACCCCATACATGGCCATGATCAAGTGTCTCAATAACCATGATGATATTATAACTGATAAATGATCAAAATTTTACCCACTTATAGATTTGAAGAAAAAACTGCTAAAATCTTAATAAAGATTTTCTTTAACTTTTTAGGAAACTCTCAAATGTAAGCTCAAGGTTTTAGTTTTGGACAGCACAAGTAGCTAACGCACATGATGACATATCTAACTCAAGGGAATGATGTGGAATATATGTCACTTGGAGAATATTACCATATCGAAAATTCAAATATTTAAGAAAACAAATTGTTGGAAATTAAAAGATTTATGTATCTTGTTTTGAGAGGATCTCGAGTGAATTGTAGCGTATAAAGACTAGACAGTTTGCGTATGAAGGAAATGGATTTTGAGAGTATTTGTGGGTTACACAAAAATTGGTGTGTAATTTTCGTGTATCTTGGTGAGTGAACAAAAAGTGTAAGCAACTCTTAAATAGTGAAAGATTGAGCCTCCTTCAGACCCCACTTCTTGGTAAGGCCGGCTTTGGGTAGATTAGAAATTAGTCTGTCTCGATTCATTATTGTGGAGTCATGTAAAACAGATTAAATAAATTATGTGTTATTTGTTCAATTTTTTTTTTTATAATAAAAATCTTATTTGAGAAGAACCTTGTTTTGTATTTGTATTGCGTTCTCTAAGTTTTCATTTGCTATCAAAGCGGACAATCTTTCGTGATATACTTGTTCAAACAGATGTTGAGATCTTGATGATAACATGGATACAAAAGAATTCATTGCAGTTCAGAGACCTATCATGTTGGATGAAGGGAACTTTGTTCACTGGAAAGTTCAAATGAGGCATGTCATATGGGCTATAGACCAATCTTCATGGTATGATGTTGTTGACAGATGGACTGAACCTTTTTTTTATTCAAGAATACGAGACAAAAGTTCCAAACCTCTTGAGAGGTTGATAGAGGATGAGAGGAATGCATCTAAGTATAACTCTCATGTTATTTCTACTATCATGTCTGCAGTTGATACTGACCAATTTAAGATTATTCAAAGATGTGAGTCAGCTAAAGAAGCATAGGATACTATGGTGGATCACTTTGAGGGAGACATCAGTGTCAAAAGAACACAACTTTTTCATCTAGCCTAACAGTTTGAAAATCTCCTGATGAAAAAGATGAGACCATTAATATTTCACTGCTAAATTGAGCACAATTTCTAATGAAGTGTCCGTTCTTGGAAATAAATATCAAGAAAATAAGCTTATCAAGAAACTTATCCATTGTTTTCCAAACTAATTTTCAGCTCGGAAGGAATATTGCAATGGCATATGAATACATACAACATGAAATTTGACAAGCTTGTTGGTATACTTAAAGCTCACGAGATGGAAGTGACAAATCAAGCTCCTAAAAACCAATCATGATGTAGCCTTCAGTGTCAATCAAGAAGCTGTGTTCAAAAATTATGACAATGTGAGTATGATAACAAAAACTTCAATAAGATGATCAAAAGGATGAAAAATGGCACAACAAGACTTTTTGGAGATTTCAAAAGAATGATTCAAACAGATTCACTAATTGATCAACACGATTTGTTGGAGAGAGGAGTTATAAAAAGAGATAAGCAATTTCATGAGTGTGAAGGTTTTAGACATTTCAAAAATGAATGTCCACTTTGTTGGGAATGTCCTGAAATCTATTGTACTCACTCTAAGTGAAAGTTGTATTGTCGAGATGAGACAGTCATATAATAATGGGCTATCATAATGCTTTGCTAGAAGCCACTTATGATCAACGAGTTTAGAACTCATTGCTAGTATTATATGATCCTACAGGGTCACACACCTAAGCAAACTGGACATGCAATATGGGGTTGATCATTAGTGTAATGATCTGATAAATGTATATATGATATGCATTCGATAACAAGTTTCTGAGGCAGTGTCGATCGACACTACTTTGCATCGATCGACACATATCGCGGACCAAAATAGCGATTTTGGTTTATGACTTGATTAACTTTGGTTTGATCCCTGGTTAATCAGGTTGTGATAGAAATCAACATATATAAGATATATGGACGGCTTTTACACAGATCAGACCTAATTCGCAGCCACTCTGGAGAAACATAAACCCTTTGAGAGATCTGATCTCTAACGGCACTAGCATCCCGTCCGTTCCAGTTTGTGTGCGTGTGGATACCAGTAGAGGCGCAGCACTTGAGGCGCTAATCAATCTCGAATACCAAATCATCTTCCGCTGCATAACTTTCAGGTATCTTCGAGATCTGATGTAGATTCAATGACATAAACTTGAACCCTAGATCCTAGGCCTGGAATTTATACTTAGGGTTGCTAATTCTGATTAGAACTGCTAGAAATTCCTTCAGTGGTATCAGAGCCTTAGGGTTCCATTGAATCTGTAGCATGTTGATTAGATTAGTTGAATCTGAATCGTTGTATATTGGATATATGCATGCTAAATCGTTTTAGATCAAAGTAATCTAGTTCATATTGTTGTTCGAAATCGGTTCTAGGGTTTTTCGCATTGTGTCTAACCCGTATAAAATTTAGGTTTGCCATAATTGTGACGATCGACACAAGAGTTGTGTCGGTCGACACAGACCTCGCGGATAGGATAATCGGTTCAATTGGATTGGACCGATTATCGAGCTTGGTCAAAATTGGTTGAACCGCTTAGAACGGTTTGTTGCGATTGTTTTGATTTGGTTGGCGTCGACCGACACTAATGTAGCGTCGATCGACACTGACCGGTTATCAAAACCGGATCAATTGGATTGATCGGTTATCGCAAATTAGTTTTTTGGTGGGATTGCGTCGATCGATACTATAGTAGTGTCGGTCGACACAGGATCTGATGGTTTCGGTTATTGAACCTGAAATCACAGAACCAAACCAAAATAAATCCAATTCTTAGAATAATTAAAACTTAAAATTAATAGTTTTAAACAGTTCCGTTCCTCAACTAAAATATCAAGTAATCCTTGATGTCTTTCCAATCTTGTCAACTGTCAAGACTCTTTTCATTGTGCGATAGACTTGCAGTGCGAGGTGTCCACAATTACATGAGTAAGGCAGGAGGTAATCGTGTTGATGGTTTTGCAGTACTGGGACTATTGGGGCGCTCTCTAGAGAGGTAGTTACAACGACATCATCTTCATTTGCTTTTCTCCAAGCTTCTTCCTCGAGCCGAGCTTTCTCTAGAGTCACTCTCGGGTCTTCATTAAAATTATCAAAAATCTTTCTATTGCGTGCCTTCCAAATAAACCACATAAGCCATGGAAAGAATTCAATGGAAACTTCTGAATCCATCCATCCTTTTGCTCTCCAAAAGAGGAAGTCTACATTAGTGAACACCGAAGAGGAGGGAAATAGGTGCGGGGCCGAGGGAATAGGTGAGAGTGCCCACGCTTGACGAGCCGGAGGGCACTCATAGAGAGCATGATTGATAGTTTCTCTTTCCGCTCCACATCTAGGACAAGTAGGATCTCTGCCAATATGGCGATAAACGAGAGCATCACAAGTGGGTAGGAAACCCGACAACGATTGCCACACGAAATGTTTAATTTTCCGAGTGGTTTTTAACTTCCAGACTTGCGCCGTGAGTACCGTAGTATTCGGGCCCTGAACAGGGGGATCGCAAGCCGGGCGAGAGAGAGCTCTCGCGGCCCAATAACCTGACTTCACGGTATAATTGCCCGATTTAGTCAAAGTCAAACAATAACAATCTTTCGAGACTAGCTTGCTCGGATGTAAGCCCAAAATAAGGGAAATGTCTTCTTGTGGGAAGATCTCTCGAAGACGGTCTACCTTCCATTGTTTCGTGTCAAAGTTGATAAGCGTATTGGTAACAAGGATTTTTGCAATCCTTTGAGGTACCAATTCCTCAAGCTTATCGTGTAGTCTTGAGGTATCGAACCTTTTTGGGACGGATAAGACCAATAAGCACAAACTAAACCTCTAGAATCAAATCACTCAATTAAGTTTTTGGTTTCTAACAATCCTAACGAGAACAATTCAAACAAAAGTAAGTAAAAGGCAAGTAAACGAATGCGAATTCAATCAATGATAAAGATAGGGCATAAGGTTAAGGTCAACGGACATGTGACTCGGGAAGATCAAGGATCTTAATTCAAACTTCAAACAAACTAACCTCCTAGTAAGGAACACAACGATACGATCAGTTTAATCTCTTAATACTAATCTCTTTGCTTAATCCTAATCCAAGAACAAATTCTCATTTGTGAATTAGAATCAAGCAAGCAATCAAACAAGTTCCAAACAACTAACAATCACTCTAAACATACATTCTCATGCGCTAGAATGTGAAAGTTCTATCAAAGCTATGAACAGGAATTTCATCGAACACATGGTGAACAAGAAATCTTAAGCATTCTAATCAACTTGATCAAGGCTAATTAGACATTAAACACACTTTGACATATGAGATTTTAAACAATCAAGCACTAGAAATCCATTGATCACCCCTCATCAACCTAATCCTACCTAACCCATAAGCCTTATGAAGAACTACTCACTAATCATCATATGAACAACAAAATCCATAGAAACAATGTTGATCATAGAAAACTAGAGATAGATTGAAGGATTTGATGAAGGAATCACAAAAGAAGTACTAGATTAATCCAAGAAATCCAAACTTGTTCTTCCAAGTGTTTAGAACATAAAATAAAGCTTAAGAAAACAATAAGAAATAGGTTTTTGGCTTAAATAGTCAATAGGGTGCGAGCCGGGTCAACCCGGAACAAACCGGGTGTTGACCCGGATCCAAGGCAATTTCTGGGACGCGTATCGGCCTGGTCGGTCGATATGCTGGTCGATACGAGCTCTCGGATTTTCTGGCCAGGAAGCGTATCGGTCTGCTCGGTCGATATGTTGGTCGATACGAGCTCTCGGATTTTCTGGGCAGGAAGCGTATCGGTCTGCTTAGTCGATATGCCGGTCGATATGAGTCTGTCTGCTTTTTTTGCAGACTAGATGCATCCAGTAAATCAGGCATAACTCTTTCCATATAGCTCCGAATGACTTCACACCACCTCCATTAGAAAGCCAGCTCAATTTTCCATGATTTGTATTTAGAATCTCAGAGCTAAAAGTCAACGTAACATCTTCATATGACTCAATCTTTCAAGCTCATCGGTTTGGTCCTTCATCACCATTTCACTTGCAATCACTCCTTTGGCCTCCAAACTCTTCCAAACATCCTTAGCAACTCCAAGAACCTACAAAACATAGGAAACACTCCAAATGCAAGTCTAGAATGCCTAAACCTAGCTCTAGATGATCCTATACTCTAAACACACCAACGACCAAAGAAATGAAGCTAAAGGAAACTAAAAAGAAGTAAAACATGATCCTAACAATAGCCTAAATGCATGAAAATACAAGTATATCACGTATTCACATAAAGATGTGGATCTATCTCACTGTTGATACTTCTCGGTGCACGAGCCGGATGGTCGGGAATCCAAGGTTCGTCCCATACTCTAGTACCAAACCCTGAACCTATAGTTTTCCGCAGACCTGATAGTAGTAATGGTTTGGCTGCCATCAAACTCCTCCACCCGTAAGAAGGTCTATTCGAGACTTGTATCTCTAAGGGGCTTGAATACTTAAAGTATCTCCCCTTTAGGATTCGAATCAAGAGTGAGTCAGGAAATTTGACAATTCTCCAAAGTTTTTTCGCTAGAAGAGCAATATTTTGTTCTTCCAATGCCCGGAAACCTAATCCACCTTCTGAAGTTGGGCAGCATAATTTATCCCATGTCAACCAATGAATACCTTTAGAATTGGCGTTTGAGCTCCACCAGTAATTAGAAATCACACTTCTCAACTTGGAACATACCGACTTAGGTAGAAGATAACATGACATCACATACTAGCCTTATTCTGCACCCGATCTTTGACGAAGACAAAGGTTTGGGCTTTGGAGCCATTAATCTGCTCTGGGAGACCGAGGTATGAACCCATACCACCTTTTTGAGAGATGCCTATGATTCTCTTGATTTCACCTTTCCTCTCGTGAGGGACATCATTACCGAATATGATGGATGACTTAGAGAGATTAATTTGCTGTCCATAAGCTTCTCCGGATGTTCTGATGATGTCTATAAATGTATATATAATATGCATTCGATAACAAGTTTCTGAGGCAGTGTCGATCGACACTACTGTGCATCGATCGACACAGATCGCGGACCAAAATAGCGATTTTGGTTTATGACTTGATTAACTTCAGTTTGATCCCTGTTAATCAGGTTGTGATAGAATTCGACATATATAAGATATATGGATGACTTTTACACAGATCAGACCTAATTCGCAGCCACTCTGGAGAAACAGAAACCCTTTGAGAGATCTGATCTCTAACGGCACTAGCATCCCGTCCGTTCCAGTTTGTGTGCGTGTGGATACCAGTAGAGGCGCTAATCAATCTCGAATACCAAATCATCTTCCGCTGCATAACTTTCAGGTATCTTCGAGATTTGATGTAGATTCAATGACATAAACTTGAACCCTAGATCCTAGGCCTGGAATTTATACTTAGGGTTGCTAATTCTGATTAGAACTGCTAGAAATTCCTTCAGTGGTATCAGAGCCTTAGGGTTCCATTGAATCTGTAGCATGTTGATTAGATTAGTTGAATCTGAATCGTTGTATATTGGATATATGCATGCTAAATCGTTTTTTGATCAATCTAGTTCAGGTTGTTGTTCGAAATCGGTTCTAGGGTTTTTCGCATTGTGTCAAACCCGTATAAAATTTAGGTTTGCCCTAATTGTGACGATCGACACAGACCTCGCGAATAGGATAATCGGTTCAATTGGATTGGACCGGTTATCGAGCTTGGTCAAAATTGGTTGGACCGCTTAGAACGGTTTGTTGCGATTGTTTTGATTTGGTTGGCGCCGACCGACACTAATGTAGCGTCGATCGACACTGACCGGTTATCAAAACCGGATCAATTGGATTGATCGGTTATCGCAAATTGGTTTTTTGGTGGGATTGCGTCGATCGACACTATAGTAGTGTCGGTCGACACAGGATCCGATGGTTTCGGTTATTGAACCTAAAATCACAGAACCAAACCAAAATAAATCTAATTCTTAGAATAATTAAAACTTAAAATTAATAGTTTTAAACAGTTCTGTTCCTCAACTAAAATATCAAGTAATCCTTGATGTCATTCCAATCTTGTCAACTGTCAAGACTCTTTTCATTGTGCGATAGATTTGCAGTGCGAGGTGTCCACAATTACATGAGTAAGGCAGGAGGTAATCGTGTTGATGGTTTTGCAGTGCAAGGCATCAACAATTACATGACTTAAGAGATTGGTTTACTTGACTGGGCCATCAAAATCGTTTTGGGCCCAGAGACATCAGGTGGATTGGGCATAAGATGTAAATCCACAACCAAGAGTTATATTGGATATAACTAGCAAAGTTGTTGCTTACCTAGATAGCTGAAATTTGGGCGATGAGTCAAAGCTCACTCAAGTTTTAGTGAAGTATGGGTCTTGGATCATTATATTCATTTGAGGAAACATTGTTTTGAATATAATGCGAGTTTTCTTAATAGTTAAGATTTCTCAATTCTTGAACATCATAACTAAACATTTTCCTTTTTCATCTCAGCTATGACTAACACTCATCAAAACTCTTTCTCCCTGCGATCCGTCCTTGAGAAGAACAAGTTAAATGGATCGAACTTTCTCGAATGGTATCAGAACTTGAGAATTGTTCTCAAGCATGAGAAAAGGGATTATGTCCTAGAAAATGTTCTCCCTGAAAAACCGAGAGCCAATGCCGCACATGCAGAAAGGAGTGCTTGGGATAAGCATTCTAATGATGTGGTCGATGTGAGTTGTCTCATGTTGGCTACCATGAACTCGGACTTGCAGAAGCAATTCGAGAACGTGGAGTCGCCAATGGAGATGATCACTAGCCTGAAAAGTATGTTTCAGGAGCAGGCACGAACTGAGAGATACCAAACGGTTAAGTCTCTCATTGAATGCAAGCTACCAAAGGACGCTCCAGTCAGTCCTCATGTCATTAAGAGGATGGGTTATATTGATAACATGGGGAAACTGGATTGTCCCATTAGCCAAGAGTTGGCTACTGACATCATCCTGCAGTCGCCGCCGTCAAGCTATGATCAATTTGTTATGAACTATAACATGAACAACTTGACGAAGACGTTGACTGAACTGCATGTCATGCTCAAAACAGCTGAGCCAAATATCAAGAAGGGCACTCCAAATGTACTTATGGTACAAGGGGGTAAGAAGTTTAAGAAACTTGGCAAGGACAAGGGAAAGGGCAAGGCTGTCCAGATTGCAAATCAGGATAAGCATGTGTCTTCTTCCAAGCCCAAGCCTGGCCCAACTGAGACTGATAAGTACCATTACTGTAATGAGCTTGGGCATTAGAAGAGAAACTGCAACAAATTCTTGGAAGAGAAAAAGAAGAAGAAGAAGACTTTCGAGACTTCATCTTCAGGTATTTATGTTATAGAAGTAAATGTTACTACTTCTAGTTCTACTTCTTGGGTATTAGATACCGGCTGTGGTGCTCATATTTGTACAAATATGCAGGGCCTAAGCAACAGTAGGATTTTGGAGAAAGGAAAAGTGGACATGCGCGTGGGAAATGGAGCAAGAGTTGCTGCATTAGCTGTAGGAACATTTCATTTGTCTTTACCTTCAGGCTTGGTTTTAGAACTCAATAATTGCTACTATGTACCTGCTATAAGCAGAAATATTATTTCTATTCCTTGTTTGGATTTGGAAGGATATCAGTTTTCAATTAAGAATAAGTGTTGTTCTTTTGATTACAATGATATGTTTTATGGTAGCAGTCCATTACAGAATGGACTTTATGTTTTAAACCAATCTATGTCTGTCTATAACATAAACACAAAACGGTTCAAGTCCAATGACTCAAACCCTACTTTTCTCTGGCACTGTCGTTTGGGCCATATAAATGAGAAACGGATTCAGAAGCTCCATAGTGATGGGCTTTTGGGCTCATTTGATTATGAATCATGTGAAAAATTTGAATCTTGTTTATTGGGAAAAATGACTAAGGCACCTTTCAACAAACAAAATGAAAGGGTCAGTGATTTATTGGGCCTTATACATACGGATGTGTGTGGCCCAATGAGCACAAGTGCCAGAGGAAACTTTCGGTACTTCATTACCTTTACTGATGACTTTAGTAGGTATGGCTATGTCTATCTAATGAGACACAAGTAAAAATATTTTGAAAAGTTCAAAGAGTTCCAGAATGAAGTACAGAATCAACTTAGCAAAAGTATTAAAGCTCTTCGATCCGATCGCGGAGGGGAATACTGATAGCTAGGATTTTAGGATCCTTTGAGGTACCAATTCCTCAAGCTTATCGTGTAGTCTTGAGGTATCGAACCTTTTTGGGACGGATAAAACCAATAGACAAGTACTAATCCTTCAGAGTCAAATCAAACAAATTGGTTTTTTTTCTAACAATCCTAACGAGAACAATTCAAACAGAAGTAAGTAAAAGGCAAGTGAACAAATGTGAATTCAATCAATGATAAAGATAGGGCATAAGGTCAAGGTCAACGGACAGGTGACTCGGGATGATCAAGGATCCTAATTCAAACTTCAAACAAGCTAATCTCCTAGCAAGAAACACAACGATACGATCAGTTTAATCTCTTAATACTAATCTCTTTACTTAATCCTAATCCAAGAACAAATTCTCATTTGTGAATTAGAATCAAGCAAGCAATCAAACAAGTTCCAAACAACTAACAATCACTCTAAACATACATTCTCATGCGCTAGAATGTGAAAGTTCTATCAAAGCTATGAACAGGAATTTCATCGAACATGTTGTGAACAAGAAATCTTAAGCATTCTAATCAACTTGATCAAGGCTAATTAGACATTAAACACACTTTGACAGATGAGATTTTAAACAATCAAGCACTAGAAATCCATTGATCACCCCTAATCAACCTAATCCTACCTAACCCATAAGCCCTATGAAGAAGTACTCACTAATCATCATGTGAACAACAGAATCCATAGAAACAATGTTGATCATAGAAAACTAGAGATAGATTGAAGGATTTGATGAAGGAATCACAAAAGAAGTACTAGATTAATCCAAGAAATCCAAACTTGTTCTTCCAAGTGTTTAGAACATAAAATAAAGCTTAAGATTCTGTAAAAAGATAGGTTTTTGGCTTAAAAAGTCATTAGGGTTCGAGCCGGATCAACCCGGAACAAACCGGGTGTTGACCCGGATCCAAGGCAATTTCTGGGACGCGTATCGGTCGGCGTATCGGTCGTCCGACCGATACGGACTCTCGGATTTTTCTGGGAAGGGTCGTATCGGCCAGCCAGCCCGATATGCTGGCCGATGTGGACTCTCAGATTTTTCTGTGTTGAGATGCATCCAGTAAATCAGGCATAACTCTTTCCATATAGCTCCGAATGACTTCAAACCACCTCCATTAGAAAGCTAACTCAATTTCCCATGATTTTTATTCAGAATCCCAGAGCTAAAAGTCAATGTAATATCTTCATATGACTCAATCTTTCAAGCTCATCGGTTTGGTCCTACATCACCATTTCACTTGCAATCACTCCTTTGGCCTCCAAACTCTTCCAAACCTCCTTAGCAACTCCAAGAACCTACAAAACATAGGAAACACTCCAAATGCAAGCCTAGAATGCCTAAACATAGCTCTAGATGATCCTATACTCTAAACACATCAATGACCAAAGAAATGAAGTTAAAGGAAACTAAAAAGAAGTAAAACATGATCCTAACAATAGCCTAAATGCATGAAAATACAAGTATATCAATTCCCCCAAACTTAAACCTTGCTTGTCCACAAGCAAGCATAAGACTATCAAAGCAAGTTGGGAGAAAGGTTTGAAGGCGGAAGCTCATATCCAAAGACAAAACTGAGATCAACAAGTTCCAATTCGAGTCAACGTCACCAAGATGCAACCAAGTTAGGCTTACTCCAAAAATTTAGCCATGCTCATCAAGACAAAACTCCTAGCTCAATTCTCAACCTAGACAAGCATTCCTATCAACTAGCTCTTTAACATTCATTAGTTTTTCAAGTGGATCTTACTCAATGCAAGGTGATCAAACTCATTTGGCAAAGGGACAAGGTTTTGAGATTAAAGTGATCTCAATCAAAATAGGGGTTTATTCCAAAAGCATGAAGGTTCTCTCATAAAGAAGTGAATGAGCTATAGTAAAATGCTAAGAGTTAGAGGCAATTGGTGCATACTAGGTTGATTTCCATCTACCCATGCCCCAATTACTTCTTCTCCTAATCTAGCCCCCACCTAAATGGATACTACCCTTGACCAAGGCTATTTTTGCCTCATACCCTTCTCTCAATCAGATACCTTCCAATCAAACTCCCCAAGGATCAATAAAGACTTTTCAAAACAGTGGAAAATCTTTTCTTTTTAACTTAGCTCAAGTCTTTCTTTAGCAATGGTCTCTTTTCTTTCTTTAAGGTGAGCCTTTGGCTTCTTTTCATTTCAAAATATGAGACACTTCTTTTCTTTAAACACATAAGAGCTTTTCTTCTTTTAAAACACTTTGCCAACAAACATAAGATCCCAACCAAAAACCCTTTCATTCTTTCTTTTCTTTACTCTCTTTCTCCTTTCCCAATTCCTCCCCCAAACTTGGATTCTAGCCTATTGCAAAGCTAAAGGTGCTGAGCTTGCACTATATGTAAATTTCTCCTAGTCGCCTCATACTCAACACTTTTTACCTAGCTCATTCCAAATAGGCCTACCACTCAAGATAGTGTTTGTGGCTTGAAAGAAGGGTGGTGAAAGGTATGAAAGTCTATTTGAGCAAGTAGAGAGGGGTAGAAAGGATAAGAATGCTCAAATATTTTAGGGTATCCACGAGTTTAGCACACAGAGCATGAGTAAGATAATTAGATGTCATCATTAAAGTTCTCACTTAGGTAGAGCTAGTGTCAATTCAAAGCCTATTTCAGTTTCAAACCAAGTTTCAAAGCAAGCAATCCGAGCATGGTTCGTCTTAACTTTCTAGCCTTTCTTGAATTGCAATCTTAGGACAATCAACTAGCTCAAACAACTAGCATAAAGAACAAGTCATCACTCCAGTCTTACAAGGACATTAAATCATTTCTCCCTATGCATGCGTCCTATATGATGCAACTAGACTCGATCCTATGATGCAAGTGCAACTACATGCTTTCTTTTTGTGAAATTTTTTGAAATTTTTCAATTTTTTTGGATTTTTCTATGCCTTAAGTGAAATGCATGAGACTCAAAGTGAGAAAATCGAAAATAAGAACAAAGAAAACATGATTAGCAACTAGCCTCTCCCCCAAACTTAGTTCACACCGTCTCGGTGAGAAAGCAAGCTCGAGAGAGAGACTCAACAAAAGGAGAAAAAGAAAGAAAAGAAGCTAAAATGCAAGTATGTACAAGTTGGAGTGTTACCTGGTTAGTTGTGGTGTGATGGGGATGATGATTCCCCCATGGAGTAAGTCGGGTTTGATGAAGAGCAGGGCTCAATCCCAAAACTCATCCTCTTCTTCTTTGCATTTACCCCAAAGCTCCCCAAAAGGATAGACATGGGAATTCCTCCCAAGTGAGCTTGTTTTGAGTCACTTAGCTTGACTATCCCTTCACTCTTTTTGTTTAGGGATGTGGCATGAGTTTGTATCACCAGGATCATACTCATCGTAGAACCACCCCCTAAACTCCTTCAGCCTTATCTCCTCAAAAGGGATCTTCCTTGGATCATGAGAGCTCAATGGTGTGGTAGAGACTATACCAAGAAGCTTGTGAGGGGGTTGAGCCATTGGAGATCCATCTTCTTCATCCTCCTTGAAGGCGTCTTCCTTGAGGTCATCTTGCTTCTCTATAAGATTTCCTCCAATTGGCTCTTTCTTGTGAATTGGTTGCTTTGGCTCTTCTTCCATGATTGAGGGCTCGTCTTGTATGCTCTCTTCCTTGATGTTCTTGCACTCAACAACCGACTCATCTTCATAAGGCTCCTCCTCATATCTCACAACTTCTCCTACTTCTTCATTTTTGATATTGGTTGAGTGACCCATGATTGTCCCTTCATCATCATCATCTTCATACCGCACTACAAGGTCTTCACCAACTGTACAACCAAGAAGCAATTCAAATTCCTTAATAGTCTCTTCAGCTTCTTTCAAGAAGTCATCTTGGACTTGAGTATTCTCCTCATGTGTTGGCTCAACAATACTTGCACCTGACATCAAAGCTAGAAGAAGGAGCAAATTTAGTAATAAAGACTTGAACTAAATAGGATTAGAAATCGAATTGATATATCCAGAATCCCAAAATGGCAACGGCGCCAAATTGATAACTAGGATTTTAGGATCCTTTGAGGTACCAATTCCTCAAGCTTATCGTGTAGTCTTGAGGTATCGAACCTTTTTGGGACGGATAAAACCAATAGGCAAGTACTAATCCTTCAGAGTCAAATCAAACAAATTGGTTTTTTTCTAACAATCCTAACGAGAACAATTCAAACAGAAGTAAGTAAAAGGCAAGTGAACAAATGTGAATTCAATCAATGATAAAGATAGGGCATAAGGTCAAGGTCAACGGACAGGTGAATCGGGATGATCAAGGATCCTAATTCAAACTTCAAACAAGCTAATCTCCTAGCAAGAAACACAACGATACGATCAGTTTAATCTCTTAATACTAATCTCTTTACTTAATCCTAATCCAAGAACAAATTCTCATTTGTGAATTAGAATCAAGCAAGCAATCAAACAAGTTCCAAACAACTAACAATCACTCTAAACATACATTCTCATGCGCTAGAATGTGAAAGTTCTATCAAAGCTATGAACAGGAATTTCATCGAACATGTTGTGAACAAGAAATCTTAAGCATTCTAATCAACTTGATCAAGGCTAATTAGACATTAAACACACTTTGACAGATGAGATTTTAAACAATCAAGCACTAGAAATCCATTGATCACCCCTAATCAACCTAATCCTACCTAACCCATAAGCCCTATGAAGAACTACTCACTAATCATCATGTGAACAACAGAATCCATAGAAACAATGTTGATCATAGAAAACTAGAGATAGATTGAAGGATTTGATGAAGGAATCACAAAAGAAGTACTAGATTAATCCAAGAAATCCAAACTTGTTCTTCCAAGTGTTTAGAACATAAAATAAAGCTTAAGATTCTGTAAAAAGATAGGTTTTTGGCTTAAAAAGTCATTAGGGTTCGAGCCGGGTCAACCCGGAACAAACCGGGTGTTGACCCGGATCCAAGGCAATTTCTGGGACGCGTATCGGTCGGCGTATCGGTCGTCCGACCGATACGGACTCTCGGATTTTTCTGGGAAGGGTCGTATCGGCCAGCCAGCCCGATATGCTGGCCGATATGGACTCTCGGATTTTTCTGTGTTGAGATGCATCCAGTAAATCAGGCATAACTCTTTCCATATAGCTCCGAATGACTTCAAACCACCTCCATTAGAAAGCTAACTCAATTTCCCATGATTTTTATTCAGAATCCCAGAGCTAAAAGTCAATGTAATATCTTCATATGACTCAATCTTTCAAGCTCATCGGTTTGGTCCTACATCACCATTTCACTTGCAATCACTTCTTTGGCCTCCAAACTCTTCCAAACCTCCTTAGCAACTCCAAGAACCTACAAAACATAGGAAACACTCCAAATGCAAGCCTAGAATGCCTAAACATAGCTCTAGATGATCCTATACTCTAAACACATCAATGACCAAAGAAATGAAGTTAAAGGAAACTAAAAAGAAGTAAAACATGATCCTAACAATAGCCTAAATGCATGAAAATACAAGTATATCAAATACTTAAGTCAATAATTCAGTGATCATCTAAGAGATTGTGGAATTGTTTTACAACTCACTCCTCCTGGAACGCTCCAATGGAATGGAGTGTCCGAGAGGAGGAATCAGACTTTATTGGATATGGTTCGATCAATGATGAGTCACTCATCTCTTCCATTATCCTTCTGGGGATACGCTCTAGAAACGTCTGCGTTTACACTGAACATGGTTCCATCAAAATCAGTTGCAAAGACACCACATGAGATGTGGACTGGAAATGTTCCAAGCTTGTTTTTCCTGAAGATTTGGGGTTGTGAAGCTTTTGTTAAGCGGTTAATCACTGATAAGCTCGAACCCAAATCTGATAAATGCTACTTCGTTGGTTATCCTAAGGAAACCAAGGCTTACTACTTCTACAACCAATCCGAGAACAAAGTGTTTGTTGCTCGGAACTGCGTCTTTCTTGAAAGAGAGTTTCTTTCCAAGAAGAACAGTGGGAGTAAAGTACAACTCGAAGAAGTTCGAGAACCACAGGAGACTGCTCAACCCATTGAGAAAGAGCAACAGTTGGATCTACAAAGAGTTGTAGAGACCGCGCCTGTGGAGCCTAAAATTCGCAGATCCGAAAGGATCCGTCACGAGCCCGAGAGATATGGATTTCTCGTAACTAATTGTCATGATCTATTGATCATTGACAGTGACGAGCCCGCGAATTTTGAAGAAGCGATGATGAGCCCTGACTCCGAAAAGTGGCTGAAAGCCGCTGAATCCGAAATGGGATCCATGTCACAGAACCAAGTGTGGACTTTGATTGATTTACCCGATGGTGCAAAAGCCATTGAGTGTAAATGGATTTTCAAGAAGAAAATTGATGTGGATGGTAATATTCAGATATCAAAGCTAGGTTGGTGGCAAAAGGTTTCAAGCAAATTCATGGTATTGACTATGAAGAAACCTATTCCCCCGTCGCTATGCTTAAGTCCATTCGGATTCTCCTAGAAAACAGATGGATGTGAAAACAGCTTTCCTTAATGGAATTCTGGAAGAGGATGTGTACATGACACAACCTGAAGGTTTCATCGATCCTAATGCTGCTAGGAAGGTATGCAAGCTTCATCGATCTATTTATGGATTAAAGCAAGCATCTCGGAGTTGGAATCTTTGTTTTGATGAAGCAGTCAAAAAGTTTGACTTCATCAGGAACGAAGAGGAACCGTGTGTTTACAAGAATACTAGTGGGAGCGCAGTTGCATTTATCGTATTGTATGTAGATGACATACTTCTTCTCGAAAATGACATTCCACTGCTTCAGTCTGTTAAGACTTGGCTCAGAAGTTGTTTTTCAATGAAAGACATGGGAGAAGCCGCATACATTCTTGGAATAAGAATCTATAGAGATAGATTGAACAAGTTAATTGGATTGTGTCAAGATATTTATATCGATAAGGTCATACACAGGTTCAATATGCATGATTCCAAGAAGGGATTCATACCGATGTCTTATGGCATTACTCTTAGCAAGAAGCAGTGTCCTTCGACACCTGCTGAGCGAGAGCGCATGGGTCGGATTCCTTATGCCTCTGCTCTAGGATCCATCATGTATGCCATGCTCTGCACTCGTCCAGATGTTGCTTGTGCTTTAATCATGACGAGTAGATACCAATCTGATCCAGGTGAAAGTCACTGGACAGCTGTCAAGAACATCCTGAAGTATTTGAGAAATACCAAGGATAAATTCTTGGTGTACGGAGGAAGTGATGAGCTCGTAGTAAGTGGTTACACAGACGCAAGTTTTCAGACGGACAAAGATGATTTCCGATCACAATCTGGTTACGTCTTTTGTCTGAATGGCGGTGCATTTAGTTGGAAGAGTTCCAAGCAGGACACCATAGCATATTCCACGACCGAAGCTGAGTACCTCGCTGCTTCTGAAGCGGCAAAGGAGGTTGTTTGGATCAAGAAGTTCATCTCTGAACTTGGTGTGGTTCCTAGTATTTCTGAGCCAGTGGCTTTGTATTGTGACAACAATGGAGCCATTGCGCATGCGAAAGAACCTAGGTCACACCAGAAGTCCAAACATATAGAGAGAAGGTATCACCTTATCCGTGATATCGTTAATAGAGGAGATGTGAAGATCAGCAGAGTCCCGACGGATGAAAAATGTTGCTGATCCTTTGACTAAGCCTCTCCCAAGTCCTAAGCATGAGAGTCATACGACTGCTATAGGCATTAGATTTCTTAAGATATGATCTTATTTTCAGTGGGAGTTGTTTTGGTTTTAGTTACATTATGGTGTTCATGTAGACATAATATGATTATGTTATTTTTCAATGAAATTTGTTTCAGCATTATTTAATTGTGTTATTAAATAATAGTCCCAAAGTAATTTATGACATTTTATAGGTCATCAAGTATGTGACTTGATCATGAAACCCTATAAGTAATAAATGACATAAATTATGTTGGTCCCTGGTCAAGGTTGTTAAAGTGGGACATTAACAACCGCGTGAGACTAGTATGTGAGGTGACTGATGACTAAGTTTCATGGAGTCATTTAATAAGAGTATTAAAGTCAATCACATAGATATGTGATGGAGAACACAGGATCGGATTTGAACCGTTAATGAGAACTCTACAAGATAGTTATATGAGTGTCATAAGAGTTTCTCATTACGACTATAGAGTATAGTCCTTAGACATGAGTTCATCATGATTTCTTACATATGAATTGGTCCGTTTTGACTTTGTCAACCGTCAGCCGTAACAGGTGACTATAAAGATATTGATTGGGCGTATCATGAAGTATGTGAAGGAACAGGGATGGAGCAAGATGGGATTTGTCCCTCCTATATAACAGGAGATAAATATCTCAGGGCCTATCGAAGATTTAATACTGAGAAATGCGTGGCCGCGCTCAAACGAGGTGATTGTCAGTCGTTTGTTCTATCAGTATAAATCGGAGTTCGATAAACATGATCTAGCTCAATAAGGATGACACAGTTCTTACCTTATTCCAGATCGAGATATAGTGACAAAGGGAATATAGGAATAGACGATTCCAGTACAAGTGGAAGATTGTTGGGAATGTCCTGAAATCTATTGTACTCACTCTAAGTGAAAGTTGTATTGTCGAGATGAGACAGTCATATAATAATGGGCTATCATAATGCTTTGCTAGAAGCCACTTATGATCAACGAGTTTAGAACTCATTGCTAGTATTATATGATCCTACAGGGTCACACACCTAAGCAAACTGGACATACAATATGGGGTTGATCATTAGTGTAATGATCTGATAAATGTATATATGATATGCATTCGATAACAAGTTTCTGAGGCAGTGTCGATCGACACTACTGTGCATCGATCGACACAGATCGCGGACCAAAATAGCGATTTTGGTTTATGACTTGATTAACTTTGGTTTGATCCCTGGTTAATCAGGTTGTGATAGAAGTCGACATATATAAGATATATGGACGACTTTTATAGAGATCAGACCTAATTCGCAGCCATTCTGGAGAAACAGAAACCCTTTGAGAGATTTGATCTCTAACGGCACTAGCATCCCGTCCGTTCCAGTTTGTGTGCGTGTGGATACCAGTAGAGGCGCAACACTTGAGGCGCTAATCAATCTCGAATACCAAATCATCTTCCGCTGCATAACTTTCAGGTATCTTCGAGATTTGATGTAGATTCAATGACATAAACTTGAACCCTAGATCCTATGCCTGGAATTTATACTAAGGGTTGCTAATTCTGATTAGAACTGCTAGAAATTCCTTCACACTTGTCAAAAAAAGAGCTTAAGTGTGCAGAGTGCCACAGATTTGGCCATACCTCAATTAAATGTCTGAGCATTGTCAAAGGAAGGAAAAAGAATCCATGTTGTGTTTCAGTGATACATAATCTGAAAGTGATGGTGACGAAGGAGAGCTTATGTTCAACTTTATGGTTATTATGTCCCAACATAAAGAAAATAAAGTACTTGCTACATTAGAGACAGGCTCTGAATCAGATGAAGATGACGTGGATGTCGATAAAGAGTACATGATATTGTAAGATAATTGGGTCAAGTTGAGCCATGAGAACCTGCAACTCCTGAAAGACAAACCTATACTGAAAGATGATATACTTGTATTTTCGTGCATTTAGGCTAATGTTAGGATCATGTTTTACTTCTTTTTAGTTTCCTTTAACTTCATTTCTTTGGTCATTGATGTGTTTAGAGTATAGGATCATCTAGAGCTAGGTTTAGGCATTCTAGGCTTGCATTTGGAGTGTTTCCTTTGTTTTGTAGGTTCTTGGAGTTGCCAAGGATGTTTGGAAGAGTTTGGAGGCCAAAGGAGTGATTGCAAGTGAAATGGTGATGAAAGACCAAACCGATGAGCTTGAAATATTGAGTCATATGAAGATGTTACGTTAACTTTTAGCTCTGGGATTCTGAATAAAAATCATGGGAAATTGAGTTAGCTTTCTAATGGAGGTGGTTTGAAGTCATTCAGAGCTATATGGAAAGAGTTATGCCTGATTTACTGGATGCATCTCAACACAGAAAAATCCGAGAGTCCATATCGGCCAGCATATCGGGCAGGCTGGCCGATACGACCCTTCCCAGAAAAATCCGAGAGTTCATATCGGCCAGCATATCGGGCTGGCTGGCCGATACGACCCTTCCCAGAAAAATGCGAGAGTTCATATCGGCCAGCATATCGGGCTGGCTGGCCGATACAGAACCCAGAATCTGCCTTGGATCCGGGTCAACACCCGGTTTGTTCCGGGTTGACCCGGTTCGCACCATATTGACTATTTAAGCCAAAAACCTATTTTTTATTCTATCTTAAGCTTTGTTTTATGTTCTAAACCTTTTGTAAGAACAAGTTTGATTTTTGGTTAATCTAGTACTCTTTTCTTGTGATTTCTTCCTTTGACTCTCCAATCTATTTCTAATTTTCAATGATCAACACTATTTCTATGGATTTTGTGTAGGAACTGTTTAGTTGATCCTGATGTAATTCACAGATTCATATCAACCTAAACATACAGATCTAGGTTCTCTTGATTAGAAACATTAGATGATCTCACCTTTTACCTGTTTGTTGCAGCGGAAAGAATAGAACAAGTCAGAGATCAGAGAGATACACCGAGGGATGAATCCTCCAAAGGTTCACACACGCGATCACAGAAAACGGCTGCTAGACCGAGCTGGTGGGAGGCGCAGGGAGAGAGGATTTTCGGCGCTGAGGCTAGGGTTAGGAGAAAGAGATTTGGCTTTTAGTTTATTAAAAGCCTTCTCTTTCCCTTTTGGGCTTATGGGCCCAAAACACCAATCTGATTAAATCCCATTTAATCAGACCCATTTATCTTTCTCTCTTAGTACGACAAATGCCTGGCACTTTTGTCGTACTTCTGCTAAGCCGTTCCAACACATTTTCCTGTTAGCTTAGGCGTGTGACCCATATGGGATCATATAATAAAGGCAATAAGTCCAAGACTTATAGATCATGAGCGGACTCTAGCAAGCCATCATGACCCCCAGTATTATATGACTTATGTCTGATCATTGACATACTCTTACTTTCTAGAGACAGTACCGAGATTACTGGACACAATTCCAACAATCTCCCACTTGTACTGGAATCTCTCTGTATTCATAATCCTTTTATCGCAATATCTCGATTAGTCATAAGGCAAGATTGGTGTCATCCTTATAAAGCCTAATCTTGTTCATCGGACTCTGATTTGATACTGACAATCCAAACGACTCGGGAAAGTCCGTTTGAGCATGGCCATGCATTTTCCAGTATTCAAATCTCCGATTGGCCTAGAGATATTCACTCCATTTATATTGGAGGGACAAATCCCGTCTTGTTCCATCACTGTAAACTACTCATTTCATAATACACCCAAACAAGGTCCTTATAACTATCGCAGAACGACAGCGTTAGACAATGATCAAAGTGCATCAGTCCATGTGCAGTCACATGCATGCGAACTCAGGTCTAAGGACTATACTCTATAGTCGTAGTAAGAATCTCTTATGACACAGATATAAATATCCTGAAGAGTTCTTATAAGCGGGTCTTGTCCGGTCGTATGTTCCCAAACATACACCTATGTACTGACTTTGATGCCGCGCATCTATGACACACTGAGACTTTGTCATAAGTCACGTACCAATCCAGTCTCACACGGTTGTTGGTGTTCCAATTTCAACAACCTTCGACTAGGGACAGGATGATATAAAACATTTATCAAATATAGGGTCTCATGATCAAGCTAAATGACTTCGATGACTCAAGATCAAGTCATTTACTTCGATGACCTATAAAATGGTTTATATCACTTTGGAACGATTATTTCATCACAGTTAAAATAATCTTGAAATAATAATTTCATTAAACATCTTAAATGTTATTTCAAGAACATATCCAATAACTAAATAAAGCCCTTTAATAACTCCCACTGAAATTTAGACTTTATCTTAATTTCACTTATCCTACAGCAACAGTCCGCGACTCGTGCTTAGGCCTAAGGAGTGGCTTCGTTAATAGATTAGCAACGTTCTCATTCGTTGAAACTTGCTGATCTACTTAACATCTCTGTCATTTATCTCACGGAATAGGTTATACCTATCCTCAAGGTGTTTGGACATCTGATGTGCAGCTAGTCTCATCTATGCTGGAAATCACATCAAGTTCAGTGACGAACTCTTCTTTCCAAACAACCTCTTTCGCCACTTCCCAAGTTGTGAAATGTTCAGCTTAAGTCATGGAGTCAGCAACAGTGCCTTGCACCGCCAGATAGACACAAGATATAACCGGACTGTGATCGGAAATCATCTTTGTCTATTGGAAACTTGCCTTTCAGACTCTACCGACTCGTAGCACCTCACTTTCTCCGTAACTCAAGAATTTTATCCTTAGTATTCCTCAAATACTTTAGGATATTCTTTACGGCAATCCAGTGTTTCTTTGCTGGATTTGACTGGTCTTTACTTGTCTTGCTTAACATTAAAGCAACTTCAAACAAGTACGTTTCATGGCATACATGCATTTAAGCTCAGCAGTTATCGTAGGATACTGTATCTTGCTTAACTTAATGCCATGTGACATTGGCATAAAACCCTTCTTGGATTGCTCAAAACGTGTAGGACTTTGTCAATTTAAGAATCCTGACTTTGTCCTACCAGCTCTTTTGGATCTCTATCTTTAGATCCAAAATCCAAGAACTACGTGGCTTTACCCATGTCAATCATTAAACCAACTCCCAAGCTAGTCCTTTACCGACTACAGCGTTGGGACGTTATATCCGAGAATCAGTATGTCATCGACATACACTATGAGAAATGCAATATCGCTCCCACTAATCTATTAGTAAACACACAGTTCCGCTTCGTTCCTGTTCAAGTCAAAACCTTGACTACTTCAACAGAACGAAGATTCCAACTCCGATATGTTTGCTTCCATCCATGAATGGATTGATGAAGCCAACTTACACAAAATGTAATTCTTCGGAGTCTGGGCTCACTTTCGCTTCCTAGGATTTCGCAGATTTGTCGCTTTCAATGATCATCAGATCATGCGAACATTCAATGATCATCAGGCTGAACTAATGACGAGAATTCACTCTCGGATTAGTGACTGATTCTTTCATATCTGCGAACTTCAGGCTCCACAGGTGTAGATTCTACAGAAATCTGTAAATCCTTCCGCTGCTCTCCCTCATAAGGTTAAGCAGCCTCCTGTATTTCTCGAATTTCTTCGAGTTGTACTTTTACTCCCACTGTTCTTCTTGGAAAGTAACTTCCCTTCTTAGAAAACAGAATGGTCGTAAAAAATACTTTTTACTCCCACTGTTCTTCTTGGAAAGTAATTTCCTTCTTAGAAAACAGAATGGTCGTAAAAGTACCGAGCCTTGGTTTCCCTGAGAAAACTTCGAGTTATACTTTTACTCCCACTGTTCTTCTTGGAAAATAACTTCCCTTCTTAGAAAAACAGATTGGACGTAAAAGTAACAAGCCTTAGTTTCTCTAGGACAACCAGCGAAGTAGCACAACTACAAATACTCAGTAAAGACAAATTTGGATCGATTCCAATCCACATTAACGTGGTGTCTTTCAACTGATATTTTTGGAACTAAATTCAGCGTAAACTTAGATATTTTAGAGCGTTATTCTTAAATAATATCATGGAAGATTCGTGTGACTCATCTTTAATCATTTCTAATAAGATCTGATTCTTTCTCACATAAACACCTACAAGTTTTTCAGGAGAAATGAGCTGTGAAACGATTTCACACTCATTAAGATGATCACACAATCAATGACTTAAGTATTCTCACTCGTGATTTAATCCAGAGTCTTAATACTTTTTGTCATTCAGATCCTATACTTCATTCTGGAACTCTTTCGACCATGTCAAAGAATTCCGACTTGTGTCTCATCAAATGAACACAGTCACACTCACTGAAGTAATCAGTAGAGACAATGAAGTACAGGAAATTTTCTCTGGCATTACTGCTCATTGGGCCACATACATCAGTATGTTCTAGGTCCAATAAGCCTTTGGGCCTTTCTCTAGCTCGGCTAAGATAGGCCCCTTACCTTTTGGTCTAGTAAAAGAATTCAAGTCTCATAAGATATTATATCAAATGAGCCCAACAGTCCATAACTATGGGATTTCTGAATCCGACTTACTCTATGTGACCAAGACTTTTATGCCAAGAAAAATCAGGTTTAATTCATTAGATTTAAACCAATTCGGTATTTATATTACATTTAGGTACTCTTTGGTTTAAGATATAAAACCCATTCCATGAATAGGGTGCTACAATTAATATTTCATTAAGATCAAAAGAACAAAACTTGTCTTTTATCAAAATGAAAAACATTCAAATTCTTACAAGAAAATGAAAGACAATTCTGCTTAAAGCAGGTACATTGTAGCAATTACTTAATACATAACCAAGCCTAAAAGGGATCTATAAGTGAAAACCCTACGGCTGAGGCAGCATCCCAAGCTCCTTCCAGACATGTAGTTTCACTTGCCCTTCCTTCAACGTTCTACTGTTGCTTAGGTTCTGCATATTATCACAAATATCAGTGCCACAACCAGTATTCAATACCTTTAAGGTAGAACTTGAAGTAATAACATGAATACCTGAGGAAGTAGTCTCATACATCAACTTCAATTCCTCATCATCTTCCATGAATTTAATGCAATTTCTCTTCCAATGCCCTGTCTCCTTACAGTAGCAGCACTTACCAACGCAAGAGGTATCTGACTCGGGCTCAGAAGACACACGCTTGCCATGATTCAAAATCTGGACAACTTTGTCTTCACCCTTGTCAGCAGTAAACCTACCCTTCTCATTCATGAGATTGTACAGGGTACTCTTCACGTTTGGCTCAACTGTCTTGAGCATATCATGCAGTTCAGTCAGCGTCTTCGTTAAGCCTTTCTTGATATAGTTCCTTCTGAACTTATCATAGCTTGACGGCAGTGACTGCAGAATGATCTCAGTTGCCAATTCTTGGCTAACTGGATAATCCAGTTTCCTCAGGTTATCAATGTAACCTATCATTTTACTGACATGAGGACTTACTGGATGATCATTTGGTAGCTTGCAGCTAGTGAGAGATTTAACCAACTGGTATCTCTCCACTCTTATCTGCTCCTGAAATTTCAATTTCAGGCTGCTGATCATCTCTATTGGCGACTCCATGTTCTCATATTGCTTCCGCAAGTCTGAGTCCATGGTAGCTAATATCAGACCACGCACATCTACCGCATCATTATAATGCTTATTCCAAGCATCATATACTGCATGAGAAGCATTGGACCCGATCCTCACGGGGAGAGCTCTCTCAAGAACATAGTCCTTTCTCTCCTGTCTGAGGACTAGCCTCAGGTTCCGCGACCAAGTCAAGAAATTTGATCCGTTCAGTTTGTCCATCTCAAGGACAGACCGGATCGAGAAAGTGTTTTGATTGTTTGTGCTAGTCATAACTGAAAATTAAGATAAAAAGATTTTAGTTAATATGTTCAATATGATTAATCTCGCATTCAATTTAATATGATTAATCACGCATTATATTCAATAACATAAGTTACCCTCAATAGAATATAATGATTCCAAGATCCACATATAACTAAGATCAAAGTGGGCCACTGGCCGTCACCCAATCTTAGCTTATATCGGTAAGCCCTATATCGGCTAATTATATCCGTGATATAACTCTTGGTTGTGAATCTGGGCCCGAGGCCCAATTCACTCTGATGTCTCAAGGCCCGGGACTCCCGATGGCCCAGTCAAGAAAACCGGACTATACAGTCATGTAATCATTAATGTCTGGGACTCCCAATGACATTTATGAATCACAAACCGTCTTACCCACGCAAAAGCAGACACCCTCACACTGTAAGGCCATGAATACAATTGAATGGGCTTTGACAGCTGACATAGCCTGGACAAGACATCCAACGCTTGATATTATTTGAGGTTCGTAGGTTTATTAAAATTCATTCCCAAAATAGAAGATTACTATTTCGGGAAACTTTCCATTTCTGGAAACCTACTATTTTTGGAAACTTTCTAAAATTGGAAACTTTCTAAAAACGGAAACTTTCTAACTTTAGAAATTTCTTAAAATCCAAAACATGCAAATTCAGAAACTTCTATTTTAAGAAACTTTCTAATTTCAAAATTTCGGAAACTTTAATTTAAAATCGACTTTATAAATTTATAAAATAAATTTTAAATTGATCTGAAGAAAGACTCAAATAATTGGCCCAATTGTTTTAACTTCTTGGCCCGAGGCCCAAGAATTGGTCCATGTCCAAGACATGACCCAATTGTCCAATTAAATGACATAACCGGTCTGGTTCATTAAAATTGGTCTAACCAAATTTTAATTACTACGATGACCACAATTGTCAACCGGTTATTTACTAAACCGGAATTTCTCAATTTATTTGGTCCAACCAAATCAAATTAGAAATTCCTGGTTTAGGCACTAAATCCAATATTTCTTTCGACATTGGATTTCTTATCCCGGTTTAACCAGATTTAATAAAATTATTAAAATCTGTTTATTAAACCAGAACGTATCAGTTTTAATTTAAAATTCTAAACCGAGCCTTGAACCGAACCGAATTTGGTCACGAACCGAACCGAGTTGGTCGTGACCTAGCTTTTGGATCATGTCCGACCAGCCGCATTCTATCCACGATCCACGGACGGCCGAGCCTCACGTGATCGGGATGCAAGCTGGACGGTCGATGATCGGACGAGCTCTAGACGGGACGATGCTTGGCTGAGACGCGACGATCGGGACGAGCCGGACGAGATCACGGACGCGATCGCCAAGCGATCGTGGTCGATCTTTCTCGCACGTCAAGCAATCATCGGGACAGTCGGACGAGATGCGATCGGGACGATCGATCGGCCCATCTCTCGCGATCATTCGCGATCCATCCGACGATCCGACCCAACCGGCCAACTCTCGGCCGTGATAACCAACCGGCCAAGCCGGTCGATCTCTCCTTGGCCGATCGCAAGAAAACGAGTCATATAGCTCGGTTTTGCGATTTCAAACGTTTGTTCAGGATTCAATTCAGTTTCTTAAGTGTTTTTCTTATCAGTAATTGATTCAAAACACTTCTAAACAGATTAAAACAACCTAAACATGAATCTAAAACAAGAAATCCTAAGAACCAATGGCTCTGATACCACTGTAGGAACTGTTTAGTTGATCCTGATGTAATTCACAGATTCATATCAACCTAAACATACAGATCTAGGTTCTCTTGATTAGAAACATTAGATGATCTCACCTTTTACCTGTTTGTTGCAGCGGAAAGAATAGAACAGGTCAGAGATCAGAGAGATACACCGAGGGATGAATCCTCCAAAGGTTCACACACGCGATCACAGAAAACGGCTGCTAGACCGAGCTGGTGGGAGGCGCAGGGAGAGAGGATTTTCGGCGCTGAGGCTAGGGTTAGGAGAAAGAGATTTGGCTTTTAGTTTATTAAAAGCCTTCTCTTTCCCTTTTGGGCTTATGGGCCCAAAACACCAATCTGATTAAATCCCATTTAATCAGACCCATTTATCTTTCTCTCTTAGTACGACAAATGCCTGGCACTTTTGTCGTACTTCTGCTAAGCCGTTCCAACACATTTTCCTGTTAGCTTAGGCGTGTGACCCATATGGGATCATATAATAAAGGCAATAAGTCCAATACTTATAGATCATGAGCGGACTCTAGCAAGCCATCATGACCCCCAGTATTATATGACTTATGTCTGATCATTGACATACTCTTACTTTCTAGAGACAGTACCGAGATTACTGGACACAATTCCAACATTTTGTTGTTCACATGATGATTAGTGAGTAGTTCTTCATAGGGCTTATGGGTTAGGTAGGATTAGGTTGATTAGGGGTGATCAATGGATTTCTAGTGCTTGATTGTTTAAAATCTCATCTGTCAAAGTGTGTTTAATGTCTAATTAGCCTTGATCAAGTTGATTAGAATGCTTAAGATTTCTTGTTCACAACATGTTCGGTGAAATTCCTGTTCATAGCTTTGATAGAACTTTCACATTCTAGCGCATGAGAATGTATGTTTAGAGTGATTGTTAGTTGTTTGGAACTTGTTTGATTGCTTGCTTGATTCTAATTCACAAATGAGAATTTGTTCTTGGATTAGGATTAAGTAAAGAGATTAGTATTAAGAGATTAAACTGATCGTATCGTTGTGTTCCTTGCTAGGAGGTTAGCTTGTTTGAAGTTTGAATTAGGATCCTTGATCATCCCGAGTCACCTGTCCGTTGACCTTGACCTTATGCCCTATCTTTATCATTGATTGAATTCACATTCGTTTACTTGCCTTTTACTTACTTCTGTTTGAATTGTTCTCGTTAGGATTGTTAGAAACCAAAAACTTAATTGAGTGATTTGACTCTAGAGGTTTAGTGTGTGCTTATTGGTTTTATCCATCCCGAAAAGGTTCGATACCTCAAGACTACACGATAAGCTTGAGGAATTGGTACCTCAAAAGGATCCTAAAATCCTAGTTATCAAAAGATCATGTGAACATCTTAAAAATGGAACATACACTTCCGGGTGGTACAGTGGCTGACACGAATATTGAAAGCACCAATAATGAAAGTTTGGTGAAGAAAAAGAGAAAAACATAGTTTTGGAAGATAAATTTACTAAGATGCATGAAGCTTTCACTTAGGATCAATAAAAGAAGACGCCTTGAACAAAATTTGAAAAGGATCACAAGAAGATCAAAATTGGTGAATAAGAGAAAAAAAGAGTCATGATCAGTTGCTTGCAATGGATCGACCTCCTAAAATAAATTGGGGTTTGGAATACTCAGGGAGAGCTGAATCCAGTGTTACAGGAGGAATGATTAATTTTGTATCAGCTGAAAAAACTAATTTAGAACATGATCAAATTCATGTATGCCTATACAATGTTGTCAACACCCAAGATATCAGAAAACCAAAGCATACGTCAAGATTCTATGTGTGTGGGAAGAAAGGCCATGAAAGGTAATCTGTTGGACGTTTTGTAACAAGATTAACAATTCTTGTAGGTTCTACAAAACATCGATTTGTCTTCCATGGATTTTTAATCTTGTTATAGAACGACTGAGAATACTTACCGTGTCAGCAATTTATCAATGATAAGCAATGTTGTTTATACATAAACTGAGAAAAATGGATAAGCTTGGCACTTTGATAGTGGTTGTTTTTGCCATACGTCAATAAGTATTCGATAAAATATAACCAATCAAAGGAGGATATGTGACTCTCGATGATGGTGGTCAAGGTAAAATCACTGGTGTTGGTATAATGTAATCAGATGGGAAGCCGAAAACTGTTAACGTATATCTTTTTAAAGGTCTGAAAGTGAATTTAATCAATATTAGTCAACTTTACGATGAAGGTCTCAAGGTATTGTATACAAAAGTGGATTGTCGAGAGATCGAATGAAAGTGGTGAGGTTGTTCTAATGGTACTACGGTCTGGCAATAACTGTTATATGTGGAAGCCACTGAAGAATTACCTTTCAACTGTTGAATCTCAACTTGTTCTATGGCATAAGAAGTTGGGTTATATTAGCATACATGGAATCACGAAGCTTATGAGTGCAAAAGTGGTTAGAGGTATCCTAAAGCTGAAAAATACAACTGATACCATGTGTAAAGCATGGTGTCAAGGGAAACAAGTCAAAAGTTCAACATAACAGTTGAGTGAACTCATATCTTCAAAAGTTCTAGAATTCTAACACATTGATCTCATTGAACCGGTCAACCCTCGAAGTATCATTGGAAAGAAATATATTTTTGTTCTCACTGATGATTTCTCCAGATATATTTAGGTCAGATTTCTAAGGGAGAAAACTAAAGCAGTTGAAAGTTTTGCTTACTTTTTCCAACATGCTTGAACCAAAAATAGGTCTAACAACATCTTTGTGATCCCGATCATAACCACCACCATCATAAGAATGATAAGAGTAGATATGTAAAGAAAACTGCCATATGGAAACCACCATAAGATCAAAAGCTCATCACTAAACCAAATTTTATTAACATTATATCAATGACAAACATTTAGGTACGAACAATGATAGAAATTGCAAAGATTTTAGAGTTGACGTCAGCAGGTGAAAATTGCCGAAAAAGATGAAGTTGAACGATCGCTATGAAAAGCTCTCGAGAGTTGAAGAGACGAGAGATAAATTGCTAGTTATACGGTCAAAGTTTCGTTCAAACACTTACCTCATGCATAGAAAAAGACCTCAAATGAAAAAAAAAATGCAAACCAAAAATCGGTTTCTATTTCGATTTGGATTAGAATGGGATAGAGCCGAACCAAATATCGGTTTACTCTTATCCCTTTGCGAATTTTAAAAATCATATTGGGCCACTAAAGGTCCAAGTAAATTCCATGGGTCTTTTAGCCCTTTCAAACAGTGGGACTTAACGTCTCGACGACAGGGAGTTTTGTTCTTCTTTGGTGGATCCGTGACTGTGAGTCTACAATTAACCACCGGGCTGAGGAAGAAGACGACGGCGAAGATGAGTTCATCAATGGCTCTTCGAGATTTGCAGAGAGACCTAGAGACCAAGGCTAACGATCTCGCCAAAATTCAGAAAGGTAGGTTCCCTAGATTCTTTTCACCTTTCTCGATGAGTTTGCTTTTTTTGGGAGGCGGGAAACCCTAGTTTCCTGTGATGGAGATACGGCGAAATTATTTTGATTGGTTTCTAATATAGTTCGCAATGTTCATATTTCAGATATCGCGAAGGATCACCAGCTGAGGAAGAAGTATACGATTCAACTCGGTGAGAATGAGCTCGTGCTCAAGGTATACACCTCAATGTTTTCTTTGGGTTTTTGTGGACAATTACAGGATAGAAACTGCTGGTTCTGAGATTGAAAGAAGAATGCTTTCCCTCATTTACTTGCAGGTTTAAGTTTTCTGTATGTTTGTCCTGTTTATACAGGAGCTGGATTTGCTAGAAGAAGACGCAAATGTCTACAAACTGATTGGTCCAGTGCTAGTGAAACAGGATTTGGCAGAAGCAAATGCAAATGTTCGCAAACGAATTGAGTATATATCTGCTGAATTGTAAGTTTCTTTCTTATATTTGGATTGAAGCAGTTGTAGCTAAGTTTCGTCTTTGCTCATTCTGCATGAGCAACGCATTTGAATATCTGTTCAGTAGTTGAAAATAAAGAACCTTTCGTTCTTGGCTACTAGTGAGTGCTGTTGATTAACTGTCTAATTAGAGTAAAGATGATGAGATTCGTAGCCATATAGAATATGTATATGCTCATATGCAGTGTAGCACTTCTGTGAAAGCATGTCTTCCATTTTAGCTATATAACAACTATGATGATGTTAATTAAATGTTTGAGCTATTTAGCGTCATGAGTTCAAGCATAATGTGTATTGTTCGCAGAAAACGGATTGATGCACGTCTCCAAGATAATGAAGGACAACAAAACAGCAAGAGAGAAGCAGTAAGACATCTCTCTCATAAATTATATACTCACTTGAATGCATTTCAGCATGGATACTAATGCTATTATACCAACAATAGTCGGAACATTGATGCTTAATTTACAAAGCTCTACTTAGTTTATACCTGTCCTGGAAGAAAAGACTGGACTTAGCACCATATAAGAATCTGTTGTTTGAGAGAAAAGAGACCATATACAAATTAAACTTGTTCCTTTGATGTTTTTTAATTCATGGAATCAAATTCTTGCAGATGATGAAGTTACAACAACGACTACAATCTATCCAGGCAGGAAAAGCGAAGGCCTGATTGTGCTAGACATTTGTCGAAGCCCTTTACTTGTGCTCGGCCATGTCTTAATGGTTTCATATTCAGTTATTGAGGGTTCTTGTGGTTTCAGTTTTGTGGTGATTGATGTCTCTAATCTTTTTCTTTCTTTTTTTTGGACAACTGCACTTGAATTTGTGTAAAATCATACAAATCTTGAAGCCCTTTCTCAAGTTATGAATATGGAGATTTACACCATTATATTAATGTGTGCTTAATTTGGTGTGTATAAATATTTTAAATCGATTATGTACAGTTAAAACTTTAATGTAATTCATATCCAAGGTGTCCGATTACAATTCATCTCAAAGAAAAGAGATTAATATTCGCAAGAAACAAGGATCTACAATTCATTAATTCAAAAGCTTTTGAGTCAAATTATAACTTGGATGCCGAAACTTATCTTACATCGGAAACTTTTTTAGTTTCTCAACGAACTAACCTCTTGTCCAATTGGTATTGTTACTATACATCACTTTTCTCCAAACATTGTCTTCAATTTGTGTATCGCTGTGTGTGTATATTCTGGAGCAGTCTTCAAAAGTAACCTTTCAGGTGTTTCTTATAGGCAATGGATGAGCTTCAGTGTTGAAAACAAACTTATCCAATGGAATCACTGAGTCATCTCCAAAGAGCAAGTATAAGTACTTCAATGTTTCACCAAGGAAAAATGTCTCCATCTTATCTCTCCTACGAGGAGGCACTTCTGTTACATCATCCAGTGATGTGTATCCACCTGTTTTCACCTTTGTGTACTTTTCAAATGCTTCAAATATCTGCCAACCTTGATCTCGGTATCTGCAATTTTTAGTAATGTGTTAGCTTTGAAGAACTCAGATAATGAGAGAAAGTCCTATGAATAAGTTTTCATACTTTGTATCTTTTGTGATACGATAGAGGACAAAGAGTGATTCAACAGTTTCAGGGCGCAGTAGATTATGTCGATCAGCATGCTTTATGATTATGTCTTTTGCATACATCGAACTCTTATTCCCACCTTCAAGACCATCCTCCGAGTATTCCTGCTTTATTACAATCCAAGAATTAATAAAATAAAAAGACAAAAAGCAAGGTTGAAGTTACAAGCAAAGCTTACCTGTGTGTGGAAGTAAGCAATTTCTGGAGCAAGGCCAGTGGCAGTTACTTCATACATCTCAAAGCATGCTTTCGCTAGATCTTCTGCAAGTTTCAAATTTTCCAGATCTTCAAAGGATAAAAGATTTTCTTTCAGGGCTTTCTCCTTTGTGAGTCCCTTGGTTGCACCAAGAGCAAGAGTACCAGGCAAGAAGCAAACCTAGACAAAAACAAATTCAATGAGTATGAATATGAATCATTCCTCAGAAAATTCTTAACAAATGAAAATAGCTTACCAGATGATCCATTTTTGGACTGAACTCTCCATTGGAACCGTAAGGTAACTCTCCAACAAAGACCAAACCGTTTGGGACGGATTTGCGCACAAGCAAATGCCTGACTCCTTTCATCGCCTCGGTGTACATATCATGCAAATATGTGAAACTACTGTTGGACTTGCCTCCTTGCTGAAGCCACACTTTGATTAAATACTCATAGTAGCTATCCCCACGAGATCCCAACCTGATATTCTCACCAACAAATTCACCTGATTGAGGGCTGCACCAAGTAGAAACAACATGTCAGATCATATGATCCCTGGAAAGCAAGCCAAAAATTATTACTAGTTGAAAAAGAGCAAAAAACTAAGAAGTTACCTGATGTAGATTGGAACAAGACCTTCTGTCTTTGGAAGAGTTTTTATATGAGCTAAGACCTTCATGGCCTCAGTACTATACTTTGGATCACCAGAAATAGCACTGAGGTAATTAAATTCAAGCTGTACAGATGCAACTTCTGCTGTACTGCTCATTCCTCCTGGAGCTGGATGAGCGGTTGAGTCACGCAATATAACATCACTATAGGGAACTGGAGTAGGGCTCGAGTTAAAAGCTGAAAGTAGACGGTCAGCCAAATCCTTAGCAACATTTAGATAGATAGCTGGTTTTGGTCCGTTGTGGGTTATGTTCATCGTACCCTGTTCTCCTCCACTCAGATGGTATGCACTTAGAAGCCCACCCAAAACACGTATTGTTGTTTCAAACAAATTAACCTGATCCTTTTGACTGATTCTCTCCAAGAGATGAGCCTCAACCCATGATCCTGCTTCAGAAACGATATTATCATGACCCATTATCATGGCTGTATCAAGAGCATCAACCACAGTGGCACCAAGTCCTCCTAAGCCATCCACGCCTCTCTGACTAATAGGCATAAGCTCGTCATAACCCATGGCGAACTTTCTGTAGCCAGACCAAGCATAGTCAAAAGCATCCTTCACACTCTGCTGTCTGGCTGCCCATTTTGGGTCAGAATTGGAGCCATTGGTGGAACTACGTCTTAATTGTCCTTCGTCAGGTGATAATCGAGGTGGAAGTCTAGGCGCCTTTCTTAAAAGTTTCCCTACCCTAAGACCCCTAACAAAAGTGACCTTTCCTTTTTCATTAAAAGCAGAACCATTTGGATCATTAGTCATCAGCAGTAGACATGCTATCCCAAAGATCAATATCAATATAAGGAACTTCCCCGTGCTGCAGCTTGCGTAATTACGTTTTGTGCCAAGAGTAAGCAAGCTTTGTGAAAGAACCTACAAGCGGAAAAAGGAGACATAAGATCAATATAGAGATAATCTGGACCAGCTTACTAGACTCATAACAAGTTCTGCGTGTCCACTAACTACTTCTGAGCATATCTTTTATCGCTCATTCTAGAACAGTATGTCAGGAGTCTTACATCAAGAAGCGTAACACTTTGAGTAAAGATTATATAAAACTAGAAACTGTATATGCTATAGAGACAAATGAAACATGAATCAGAAGATCAAAATGAGAATGGCTTTTGGTTAGGCTGTCTAAACTTTAAGGGAAAGAAAAAGACACTAGAAAGATTGATGTTTGGGACATGATTTATTTGAAGGATATTTCTTAACCTGAAAGCATGTGGCAATTCCAAATCTAGCTTTGTAAAACTCTCACAATCCTGTCAAAACTTGACCTCACTCTGAGTTTGAAAATTAACAGCTTTGTTAATTGCTTTGTAAAAAAAAACATAATTTCGTATCTCCTAGGTCAATTTTGACACATTGCAATTCATGGAAAGCAAAAGCAAGAACTATAGACACCAAATCTATCTACCAATGTAATATATAAAAAAAAAAGGATAAAACTTGGGTACAACCCATATCAACCAAAGATCAAGATCTAACAAAAGCTCTAACCTTCAAAGGGGATCGATGTCTGAACTTGGCATTGTCGTAATGAACATCTTTCACTGAATAAGGTAGAGACTTCGACATCCTCAGATTCCCGTCAAACTGAAGATCTGCTTAGGTTCGGATTCGTTCTGCCGCCGATCTAAAACGGGAGCTAACCGACCGGAGAAAAGAAAATGCGATTTCCTCTGGAGCCAAAACAGAAGTCTCTCTGAAATCTTACGGCAACCTCTTAAGAAGCATTGACCGACCCAACACAAGCTTCCAATCTCTTTCCTCTTGTTCCGTTTCTAATTAGGATTTACATGATTTTTATTTTTTTTTTTATTTTTTTTTTTTTAGTCAACTACATGATTTTTATTTAACGCATTTACTACTACTAAATTTTAAAATCGTATTTCTTCGAAGTAAAGTCTTTATTTATTTTATTTTAAAAATTCATAAATTCTCTACAAAAATTATTCTGATTTTGTAAAGTTTAGACTTTAGAGTCATCGCCTCGTCCTTATTTTAAAAATGAAAAAGCTAAAATAATCCGTTATAATTTAATTTTAAAAAATATGTTTATTAAATCGAAATATAGTGTAAATTATCAAAACTAAGGGCTCGATTGGTTCAAACGCGGCGGTTGCGGTTGCGGTTGCGAGAGTTTGCGGAAGCGGGCGGTTGCGGTTAGTAGCGTTTGTAAACGTTTTGTATGACTGGTCTAACAATTGGAAGCAGCTGTGTTTGCGGAATATTCTTGACTGGTGGACAAGTGGTTGCGGTTAATAGCGGTTGAATGAAAATACTAAAGTAAAAATAATGTGTTAAATCAAATCAAGCTTGGGATGCTTCTCGAGAAAAAAATGAATCAATTCTATTTCTCAAGAAAGTTTGATCTCAGATTCTACGTTACCAATACAATAGAGCTGAAGTTGGGCGAGGAGTTGCAGGACAACTGTAGTGGACAAGCATATTATTTCGACCAAAAGGAGCCACGTGAATTAACTTTCCCAAAGACTGGTTACTGTATCAAGCACCCTCTAAACGTGTTGGAGAACAAGAAACAGAGATCGAAAAAGTAAAATTAAAACTGATTCTCAAAGAAAAAGCCCAAAATAGATTTTCAAAGAACTAAATTAAAAATTCCAAAACACTAACATAGCTTCTTGTTAGAAAAACACCAAAAGAAAAACGTGAGAAAAAGATCCAGCCATGTCTTCGTATACGATTCTTCTTTAACGAGCATCCATATCTCTCGCGCTATACCATCTCTAACGATTCTTCCTTTTTAAAGCTTCAAGCTTGTTCTTAATTTTATTCCAATTTAGAGTCAACGCATATTGTTTGTTTAATTCCATGAGAACGTTTTGTTTTCCTTGTTTTGACAAACTTTTGCCTTTACTATGTCCATCTTGTTTCTCTAGCGTTATTAGTTCTAGTAAGAAACGGGTCATCTCGTTTGACCAATTGATTTTCTGTTCAAAAAATAAGTAAACACACAAGTACTAAACATAAGCATGAAACATAAACTGTATAACTCACGTAGAAAAGCATAACAAAAATCAACATCAAAAGAAAACAATAATTTAACTACTAATTGAACCAAAAAATTACGTTTGATTCTTGACCATCTTCTGGTTATGTAGAAGTCATAATTTTACTGCTTTAGCGTCGTCTGTGGCCGTAGAAATCTTAGGACTATTCTTCTGTGGCTGCAAAAATCTTAGGGTTAATTATATAGAGAATAGGTAGGATATAATGATATATATAATAATAAGATATTACGGTGATTTGATATGATATGTATGTCATGTAATTTAAAATATATAGTGTTAAAGAATAAGATACATACGGGATGTGATAGTTATAGATAATGATTTTAGTAGTTATACATACGTGATATGATGATAATAGTTATAGGTAATAATTTAAATAGAAAATTTTATATTTGTACGTATTTTTAATTTTTTTTTTGTAAACGCAATCGCCCGCAACCGCAAACGCTTGCGGAAAGGAGCTTTTGATTTCTAGCGGTAAGGAGCGATTCCAAACGGTACAAAGCGGTTGTAATGATTGTTTCCAAACGCTATCAACCGCAACCGCCCGCAAACGTAGCGTTTGCGGGTGGCAGCGGGTGAACCAATCAAGCTCTAAGTAAACAAAATTACAACTTATACCTGGTTTTTATCCATCTGCCCAAACATATCGGATTTAATCTGAAATTTCAAACTTCTCATTCCAAATTTCAAATTTTCTCAACTTATATTTGCGTTATTCGTGAAACTAGATACAACTACTGTAGTTATACTCAATTTTGAATTCAATTTTCATAGAAAATGGTGGAGATAAAATATAAAAGACGATATTTTATATAAAAAGCAGAATACTACAGAGATGTTTTAAATTAGACGATAAATTATAAAAAACACCGAGTACGAGAAATTAAAAAGGACAAGCAAGAACTTCAAATCAGGGCATCATGTGGTACAACTTCATAGCCCGTTTGTAATGAAAGCAATCTGGGTAGGCGGTTTCCAGATCGTGAAGGAGGCAAGATTCAGGGGGACATCATGTTCTGCACCAATTAGACGTACACCTACTTCTTCCTAACAGTGATGCCATGCAGCGACTTCCTCAATTTCTTCCAAACTTCATTAGCGGTCTTCAAATCATCATCATCCCGCCAGTTCATCTTGGCCATGTGCTCTTCGCCTTCATTGAGATCGCCGTGGAGGAGGCTGAGCACACAGTAGAGGTAAGCAACCTCCCAAATCAAATCGGCGTCTCCCTAATCGCAACAAGCTATAAAAATGCCATTCCGTTTTTGGGTTCGTCCTCGATGAAGTAAGCGAGAATACCTCGAATGAAGTATCCGAAGAAGTTCTCCTGGTCTACGCACTTTTCCAAAAACTCCATGTGAGCAAGCGCATAGAGAAGCCTCTTGACCAGCAGTGAGAGGCATAGAGAATGGAGGACTATATGATTGTTGGAGGCTTCTTTCATTTTTTGCAGGTTGCTCTAGCGTTGCAGTAATCGGTGGAGGAAGCTTTGTCGACTTTTTCGATGATCATGGTGAGGGCTTCGATCGGGAGTTGTTGCAGAGAGACAATCGATCTCCTATTGGCCATGCTTACCTTCTCTCTTCTCTCTGTTTTTCGGCACTTCTCTATGATTTTGGAGATAGATATTTTTGACATGAATCTATGTGTTTGATGGTTATGTCTCAATCGAGTATTTAAAGAAAAATCTTTTATGATGAGGACATAGAACCAGAAGATCACATGCCAATTGTGAGGAAGGGTTCATTAACAAGATCAGCAACCAAAGTCCCGAGAGAGAGATTCAACAAGGCTGTAGAACAACTTCTCAACACCAAAGAACCAGAATGCAATCTCAATCATATGCTTTACACTTCTGAAGACCAAAACCAAGCATTGGAGCAAGCACAAGAGGAAACAAGTTTCGGACAGTCTATGATCATTCAACATCCAAAAGCTTGTGATATACAAGCTGGTCCATTGCCATTCATATCAGGACATAAGGAGCTTTCCATATTTGGTATCACGCCCACCTCAGAAGCTCAAGTCCAAGCACACACCACTTCATTAATCAGAAAGTAAGGAGACCAAAATGCAACACCTAAGAGCACAACACTCTCCAACGGTCACTTTCTCTAAATCAAACAAACCAATCCGTCCAGAAGCTATTCAAGGTAATTAATTTCAATAAGGATTATGACTAATGAGTTTTCTTTGTGTTTTGATCTCCCATTTCGAGTTAGAGTTTGTTTTTCCTTTTATTTAGTCATTAAGTCCAAAAAACAAGTTCTTTCCATTTATGTAATATGTTTCAAAGTCCCCTTGAAGGGCATAGCTGTTTGGACTGTTTATAAAGTCCCCTCTCACAGCAGTGTATCATTTTTTACCCTAGATCAATAAACAAAATGTTTTCTTAAGCAAAGAAACAACAGCCTTTGTTTTCTCGGTGTTGTGATTCAAACCAAGAGAAAGCTTCATGTCTTAACAGAGATCAATCCATAGACTTTGTGGCGACATTCAATCCATTTCCATCCACTGATTGTTTCTGAGAGAGTTCTTAAACCAGCAGAATCAATCCCATCCTCATTCCATTCCATCCAAACCGAGTAGATCAAGAGAGCTTTGAAGCCAGTGATCTGTTCTCCATCAATCTATCATCCAAGCTTCTATCCAGGGGCTATATCACTTTAGGTTTTCGTCTTAGAGAGGTGTTGATTCGCCGAGAGGTGTCGATTTGCCGATTTCAGAGGTGTAATGATGATGCCTTGGGGGTTATCTTTCTTGGGTTTGAAAATCGACGACTAGTTGTCCTCTGCATTAAACGTTTGTGATTTGATAATAGTTCGAGAAGCAGAAACGTCAAATCGGTTTATATGAGAGACAAATACAGAGAACCGGAAGAAAGAGACGATGGGAATTTTGGCGCCAAAAATTAGCATACAATATTACCTAAGATATTAGTTTTACGGAATTTGCACATAGTGATATTTTATCTGTTTTTCAGCTTATTTAGTATTACATAATTTAAAATTGTGTTTTTGTAGTTTTAAAATTGATATAAATCGATTAACATGTAATTATGTTTGTTGTATACAATAATTTGTTTAAAATCTTGATTTTTTTAAAAAAAATTCTTACTTATTTGGTTATTAGTTACAAAGTGATCTTAAAAGTATAAGAACATTATTATGTAGTTTCTTCCATTATATGTTCATTAAGTCGATTAACATATAATTCGATTAACTTATAATTCTGGTAGTTTTATGCATTAATATGTTTATTAATTTAGATATTGTTAGAATGATACTTGTTATTATAATTTTACAAATTTCACATTTCTCTTAGTAATACTAGTATTACCACTATTACCCATCATCAAACAAATATAAAAATAGTTATACAACCTATACCAAAATAAATCGTACATACATATCTTACAAATTAGAGACAAAGTCATACAAAAACAAAAGGTGAAGATGCCATAAAACTCTATAAAAACTTCCAAATAACAACCGTGAAGTCCTTATCTTGGCCGTCTTTTGTTTCACGTCCTAGGACGAGTTGTTATTGATTCTATCCTGCAGAAACAACAACAAAAACCTCATTCAATAACACTAGTTTTCCACCATATTTAAATCAATAACTCATGATTTTCAGTAAAGTTCTCTTATCGCATGAACATTCAAATTGGATCGGTTTCAGGTTTAAATTACTTACAATGCATTACAATTCAAATCCAATGAGTTCTAATCAATGGTAAAACACGAATTTAGAGTCCTAATCGATCCAAAACAATGGTAAAACACGAATCAAATCCAATGAGACCTCAATTAGTAAACCCAACGCATCTCCAAGGATCTAGATTCTGACGACGGTGATGGAGAACGACGTGGTCGACGGCGGCGGCGGCGATAGAGCTCCCTGAACCACGCGGGTTCGCTGTCCAGTTTTTTTAATTTGTTTTAATTAATTTTGTTCTTTAAAATCAAGAAAGCAGGGGCAAGTCTTTTAACATTTCAATAAATCAAAAGGGGTATGGGAGATTCAAAGGGGATAGCCATAATTTTGATTTCGAAAATAAGGGTATAAGAGACGATTTCTCTAAAGTTTAATGTTCATCATAGTGAACGGTGGCAAAGATTATTAGATTATTCAACTGGAGTTTCAATAGTAAACTTAATTGAAACCGATAACAAATCTTTACATGGCCAAAATCTCTCATCTAGTGGTTTGTATACAGTGTTGTACGCTTGTAACTAATTTACCATCTAGATCAAATTTTGTATATTACATAAATGGAACATATAACAAATCCACCTCAATGTTATTTACCTACCTAATGTTGTTAACAAATGAAATGGCGATGTTGTTAACAACAAGCATTTTTGAAATGCCGTGAAAAAATGATGCCAAAAGACTGATTTATAAAAAAGCCTTTGAGAGACAGAACTCTCTCTACCTCTCAACCCTAGCACCACCTTTTCTTTTTCCGATCGCCATTTCCGATTTGCGGTGGCTCTCACCGCAGTCGAAAATGGGTTCGTCATGAGTTTCTTTGTCTCTTTCGGCTTCTTTTCCCGTGAGATTGCAAGGCTTTTCGTGTAGATATGGTTTTTAAGCATTTCACCCCTTGGATTTCTCCCCGGTGATTGGGTCTCTGGTATGCATCTTCATTCTCTTCCCCCTCCTTTGGTTGTTGCATGAGGACTGCGATTCCGTGGAGATGGTTCTATTTCTAGCACCACTGGTGTTTTCTCTGTCTCCGGCGAGCGTTGGGTAGTACCTATTTGTTTGGTCTCTGGTTAAGGTTGTCGGGGTCGTGCTTCTTCCTCTCTTATGGGTTTGGGGATGGCTCAGTGTTTGGCAGTTTGCTCCTCTCCTCTTACCTCCCGGTTTCTTCAGGTAGCGGTCCTCTGCTCCATTTGCTGTTGGTGGCTCACCGTTTACTCTTATATGTCTCCCCGGGTAAGGTTTGCGTTCTCCTCTGTCTATGTTTCTTGGTTTTGTTAGGGTTGTGGCTCGTTTCGTGCTCGGGACTTTCATGTGGCGACTAGGTTTTCCTCCTCATCTCCCTCTGGATCAGGGGCGGACCCAGGAATTTTTTTTACCGGTGTCAGAATAATTTTTTTTTGTTTAAGAAAAAAAATACAAATAAAAATGATATTAAAATGGGTAAAACATCTATTATCTTAAAGAAGAAACATAAATGGGCTACTAAGGCCCATATTTGTTTTCTAAAAATAGCGTATTAAAAAATAGTGGTGTCCGTTCGTGCAAAAAATAGTATTAAAATAGAGAGAATGGGGTCAGTAGCTGGTATCAAACCTTGGTTAACGGGGTCAATGCAGGAGAAATTAACCATCTGCGCTTCTGTTAATGCCTTGTTACATGACGCAAAAAATATTATATATATTTTTACGGTGTCAGCTGAACCCACAAATCTTAATGTGGGTCCGCCCCTGCTCTGGATGCCTCTTTCTCTTCTCTCTCGCATCTCTTGGGTTTTGGTGGTAGTTATTCCTCTCTTGGGGCTCTGGTACTATTCTAGTATCCAATGTTTTGTGAGGTTGGCTTGCCTTTGTTGGGAGATTTGTGCTTGTTAGGCTTTAGAGGTTTCTGTCTATTTCCGGTGGTCAGTGCAGGTCCTCTTTGTTGGCGCTTGTTGCTCCTACCATGCCTTTGTTGGTTGTTGTGGCGAGTTTGAAGTCTTTTGTTTCTCGGTTTTGCTTGTGTCGCGCCTTTGCTGCTTTTTGCCTTGGCTCTCTGCGTGGGTTCTTGGACCTCCTCTTCAGTGGTTTTAGAGAACCTGCTTTGCTCTGGTTGATCATCCATCTTCTCCCTTCCTGTTATCTGTCTGGGATAGGTTGGGTCTTAGATTGTGGTGAGTGTTTGTCCCGGTTTTGGTTGTGTTCCGGTAGCTTCCGTCTCTTGTTCTCGAGCTTGTTTGTGGCCTTTGCGGTTTTTTGTAGATGTGTTGGTGGTTTAGTGTCTGGCTTGCCTTGTGCCTTGTTGTATCCTTTTTTCTTAGGTTTTCTTCCTTCGTTGCTGATGTAACCATAGAGTTGTTCTTAGTTTGTAATTATCCATGCTGTAATACTTTCCCTGCAATTAATTTGAAAGCCATTGTTAAAAAAAAAAGCAAGCATTTTTGTATTTGTTGGTAAAGTTCTTTTCCATCTATAGATGTGATTCCGGCATGAGGCAATTTTCTTATGGAAATCCGGACGTGGAATTCTATTGGAAAGGCTCCATCCACATATAACATCTTCTTTTAAGTCATGGTTTTCTCACCCATCTTTTGTTGAACCGAAAATATTTCTTTTTTCTTCTAGGTAATGCCAATATTTCAGCTAAGACCGTTCTATGGTCCGAACCCCATAGTTTAAAATATCACACCATGGTGTGGGAGAAAAGAAGGTGTCAATCTTCATTTCCCATAGCTCGGACTAAACGACATTCCACTTTTTTGGATTTTCTTCTTTCTACCCAGAAAAGAAAGTTTCCTTTGTATGGAAAATCAATCATACCACAATTATTAATCATTGTACGAAAGGGTATAAAGGATGCCTCCGATCTTCTCCAGCCTTCTCATTTTTCGTGGTTTCTACTAATTTCATTAAAATCTCCTTTCACAACGTATACATTTTGTCGATGGAGACTCATGCGAGTAAGTTATATATATTCTATATATTTGGTTAGGAAGTGGATGCAAGATTTCCCTCTTTGTATAATAGGAAGATTCCTTAGGTTAAGTTATACTCTATCATGTAAAATGTACCTACAAACTCCTGGATTTTCTAATTGCTGGTAAAAAATTCGGATCATACCAAAAATTTGCGGATTATATAACTGAAAACCAGTCTAGTTTAAAAACGTGATTAATACATAGAGCCACCATTTAACCCCACAAGTCCACAAAGTTTCTTTTTCTCCATCAAAATGTCAACAATATTTACATAATAATTTTTGACCAAAAAAAATTTACATAATAATTTTGGCTTCATTCTTTTGGCGAAAAAATAATAATAATTTTGGCTTATTCAGGGTGTAGTCTTTAATTTCCAAAACACAAGGCTTGATTCGTTAGTAACAGCAAAATATTGGGGCTAAATTTAGAACATATGTTTTACAAAACTTTCTATCATTCAAGCGTGCGCCTTCTGGTCAATTCAGTAGAGAGAAATGAGAAGACTGACATATCCTTTCAGTTCGGTGAGGAATATCGTCGAGCACTTGAACTGCAGCACCTTCCTCAAGCCAATCTCTTCTCTTTCAATCCAGCCGAATCGAAAATCAGAATCACGAGAAGCTTCTTCGACCCAAGATCCATATTCACTACTCAAGCAAGATCCTGTAGATATCTGTCTCTCCCTCTGGGTCAAATCGTTCTCTTCTCCTCCTTCCGGTACTTTTTCAAACCTTACTGGTTTCCTCTCAAAATTTGACTTATGGATCTTAGCCTATCAACGAACTTGTGCTCACGTCACCGGAACTTTCCCTCCGCGCAATGCCATTCATGCCAACGCACTCCGCTCGCTTCTCTCCCTCCAACAAGCCGTCACGCGTTCCGGTGGCCAATTCCGGTGGAACGACAAGATGAATCAGTACGTGAGGAGCCCTAACGATAAAGTCTCGGCGAATGGAGAAGTCATGTCGAAAGGGAAGCTAAGAAGGATAATGGAGTCTGAAGAACCGATTTTCCAGGATCGTGTGGTTCATGAGGTTCTGTTGATGATTGTTGAACCTTTCTTCGAAGCTAGGTTTTCGAGTAAGAGTCATGGGTTTCGACCAGGTAGAAATCCTCATACTGTGATTAGAACTATCAGAAGTAACTTCGCTGGGTACTTGTGGTTCATGAAAGGTGATGTTAGTGAGCTCCTGGATCATGTTGATGTCGATGTAGTGATGAATTGTCTTCAAAAAGTTGTCAAGGATAGGAAAGTTCTCGGCTTGATTGAATCTTCTTTGAGAATGCCTAATAAGAGGGTGATGAGTCGCGTTGTCGAGAAAAATGGCAATGATGATGGATTGGGAGCTAAAAGGAGAATCGAACGTGAGAAGAGGATGAGGACGAAAAAGAAGATTTTGAATGACGATGAGCCAAAACCTGATCCTTATTGGCTGAGGACTTTCTACAGTTTTGCTCCTAAGGAAGCTGCAAAGGTGCCTTCTTATGGATATTGTGGCATATTGAGTCCTTTGCTTGCTAATGTATGTCTCAATGAGCTGGATCGGTTTATGGAAACGAAGATAGTTGAGTATTTCAGACCTTGTAAAGACGACTCAATATGGAAGGAGTCTATTGAAGATGGTTGTCATAACCCAGCTTGGCCGGAGTTTGTTCCGTCAAGTGGGAAGGAGAAAACTAGGAAAATGGATTACATTAGGTATGGAGGCCATTTCCTGATTGGGATTAGAGGGCCTAGGGAAGATGCAGTTAAGATGCGGAAGGAAGTCATTGAGTTTTGTGATAGAGTTTTCGGTCTGAGATTGGATAATTCAAAGTTAGAGATTGAACATATAAGCAGGGGGATTCAGTTTCTTGACCACATAATTTGCAGAAGAGTTATTTACCCTACTCTGCGTTACACTGGAAGCGGGGGCAGCATCGTGAGCCAAAAGGGCGTGGGAACGTTGCTTTCTGTGTCTGCTAGTTTAGAACAATGTATCCGCAAATTTAGGCGGCTTGCTTTTGTTAAAGGTGACAAAGATCCCGAGCCTTTACCTTGTAACCCAATGCTTTATTCAAGCCAGTCTCATAGTAACTCTCAAATGAATAAGTTTCTTGAAACAATGGCTGATTGGTACAAATATGCAGACAATCGTAAGAAGGCTGTTGGATTCTGTGCTTATGTAATTAGAAGCTCTTTGGCTAAACTATACGCTGCAAGGTACAGGCTTAAATCTCGTGCCAAAGTGTACAGCATAGCCACACGAGATCTTAGCCGTCCATTAAGTGAGAGTAGCAATAATTCTGCACCTGAATACTCTGATCTTCTGAGGATGGGACTCGTAGATGCTATAGATGGAGTTCAGTTCTCTCGCATGTCTTTGATTCCGTCCTGTGATTATACTCCATTCCCCAGGAATTGGATCCCAAATCATGAGCAAGTTTTGCAGGAGTACATCAAGCTACAAGACCCTAAATTCTTCTGTGAGTTGCATAGGTCGATAAAACGTAAGGGTCTAACCTTGCCTCAGGATGAGATCTCAGAGGTTGTGTGGGATTTCAAGACTCTTGGTGCCTGGAGAACAAAGTATGAGAGTAAAAGAGAAGCAGATGATGGGTTGGAGAAGAAAGTAGACTCACTACCATGATTATTCACTATGACCTCCTGTAAAGATTTGGTGTTTTCGGTGCAAGGATCCTGATAATCCAGAGACAGACTGAGAGCTTTGGCCGGCAGTTTCTTCGCGATCCTTTGTTCCTCTCTGCAAGAGACCCTGATTTTGGTTTCTGGCTTCCTTACCAAGCAAAACAGTGGACTTGGTAATCTAACTCTATACATTGTCTCACTTTATAGATAGCTTCATATATGTGGTTATGTGATAGTAGATAAGGTTATGCGTTATGTCTTGTTTGACCAAGTCGATAGAAAACCTTCGGTAGGTTTCTATATTTTTTATTAGATAGAATTCTAGGATTGTGCAAGCAGAACCTTCTTCAGATATGTCTATGCCAATTTTTCATAATTTCAGATCTTAACCTTACATGTCTCTCTATAGCGTCTCTTTAGTTTTTTTGTTCGGATACATAGTCGTTCCGTTTGTTTGTTTGATCCAGTTTAGTTTTGCCTTTCCTCGACTATATGCAATAACGTATTGGCTTACATTGTTGTAAAAAAAATGTATTGGCTTACATTGTTGTAAAAAAAATGTGTTGGCTTACAGATAGAGAACAGGACCTGCATCTTCCCCCACATTTAGCCAATGGATTGATTCTTATATGTTGATTAGAAACTCTTTGTTGTACTTCGAGGCATGGATTTTGGAACTTGTTCGTTTACTGTTATGATCCATAAACAACTATATAAAGCAAAGGGATTCTTTATGATATTAAATTACTAATCAAACCGTGTTTTATTGATATGGAACAATTTCTGTTCGTTATTGTTTGCTTACATCAAGGGAGTTTGGTTTCTCGTTTTTTTTTTCTGGTTTATCAACCCTCGCTCTGAAATGCTGAAACTTTAAATGTACGTGACAGGCCGGTGGTATTAGCAAAGGTGATCTTCTCAGGGTCTTTCTCTTTGATGAAGATATCATTCACAGGAACCCAGATCATAAGTTCCTTGCTTTTGACACCCGTAAGTCTCTTCATCCGACGGTCCTCAACAAACGCAGTTATCTCTGTGTCATATATCACTTTACGACCTATTTCACGAAATGTATGCTCAATCTTGCTCGTCATCCTCATCCACACAAACCCTTTTGTTCTGTTGTACCCAACTTCTGTCATATCCTTCAATGGCAACAATCCTGTGGGTAAGTTGATGAGAGCAAGAAGCTCCTTTGCTTTGTCCAGACAAAGAGATGGCTCACTATAGCTCTCTATCTCATCACTTTCATCTATTACCATCTGTCTCAACGCCATAATAGATACAATCACTTCTTTCTGTCGAATGCTTTAACTCAACTTTTGGCTTCTTCGCTATATAGTAAGGTTTCTATGAGTTTTATGATGTGTTTGAGAAGGTGAAATGGAACATGATATTTGTGTGATGAGCATTTTCAGGCCCCATTTTTGGCTGCATCATAACCTTGTGATTAATTAGAGAGGCAGAATCAGCTATTACATAATATAGAATGGAGTTTATGATATGTTTTTTTTGTGTGTTAACTTCTTCAGTCATCAGAAAATCTCAGTTTTGGATATTCCATCTTTTTGTTTTGTTTGGATGCTAGATCACATCGTTAATGGGCTAAATGATCTGGGCCTACTTCCACCAGACTATCAAGTTAATGGGCCCTTTATGAATGCTTCGAGTTGATGATTCTCATGGGTTAATTTTTTGACGTCAAATATTCTCATGGGTCAATTATAAATAACGTCACGATGATGCTGATTGTGCGATGAATGGATGACTGGGCTGAGGTAGTATCCAATATTGTCTGTTTTATGATTTTATATACAGAAGTAAAAATTACGGTTATGATTTAAGTACATGCTTATGTTGGAATTATGTTTAGATGTTTCTAATATTAATTCAAGAAATGCGTATTAACTTTTCAAATATATTTTTATATCAAATTGCCGTCCACAAAATGTTTTTTTTCCCCTTTTCTAAGAGATATTTGTTTACCAAATAAGCATATTTATAGTAAAAAATTACTCCCTCCGTTTTGAATTACTTAACATTTTAGACATTTTATTTTGTTTTAAATTAGATGACGTTTACGATTTTCAATGTAAAATTTATTAACTCTTTAAGTTTTGTGATTATTTGTATTCAGTGCCGTGCGAACGTTCACAGAGGCTTGGGGCTAATATAAAAAAAATGAGGCCTTATTAATAATTAAAATGCAATATTAAATTGGTGTCTAATCCGATTTGACACCAATTCAATAATTCTCACAAATTCAATAGGATTTGCAAGTTTTATATAAAAAAACTTGCAAATAAAAGATTTGGAGAGATTTCATAGAATCAATTTTTATATATTTTTTATCCACGTAACTATGTTATGAGGAACATAATTGCTACAATTAATATTTAAAGTACATAATATATCAATTATCAATATATCTATTTTTCTTTTTCATAGCTATTATATAGTTTAAAAGATGTTTTCGTCGTCCTTTTAATACCGTAAACATTCAAATCACAAAAGAAGTAGTAGAAAATATTAAGCTAACAATTTATAAGCACTAACATATGTTTGTCACTTTTAAGAGAAATAAAGAAAAAAGAAAAATAAATGAACGTTGATAGAGAAAGAGACTTACTTGTTACCAAAATAAGTACCAACTAAAGAGAAAAAAAATACATAGTGGATTAAGAAGAGAAAATTAATAAGAAAGAGAAAAAAGCGCATGGATTAAGAAAACTTATCTAACATGAAATTAAACTGGGTCGAACTCAAAACTATTAATAACGTATTCACTCTTAAATACCAATTTGATACAACATATTTTATAAATTGGAGCCTAAAAAATTTTATATATCTAAGGGGCTTGGGGTGAAAGCCCTTTTCAATACACACTAGGCACGGCTCTGTTTATATTCTGCAGTTTGTTTTATCATTTGTTGAATTATGTTTATGTGAATAATTAATGATGTTTTTGTTAGAAAAACAAATAAATGTTTTTTTAATTTTGTGTGTTTAAATCTTAAACGACAAATAATAAAAAACCGAAAAAGTATTTTAAAGGATATATATTACATTGCCTCCCGATAAACCGACAAAAATCTAGTGTGTTTATTTCTTGCATCTAAAAAACGGCCAACGTACAGAATATAAAAGTGACAATGCACATAATAGAACGAACATGCATATCCATTTGCATACGAATGTACACGTAACACGTACATGTTGCCATAAATATTTTTATATAATCGAATGTCGACGTGTAAATATATTGTACGTAGCATGACAATCACGTGAATTTATAAAATGGGACAGTGTGTCTGCTGACTCCACTTCTGCCAGGTAACGTGATGAAAGGCTGTTTTGAAATTTGATCCAAAAAAGAAGAAGGTAAAGTCAATTTAGCATCAAACTTTTGTGAATTGGTAAAAATAATTAAGACAATAATATTAATTATCTTAAAATAATAAAAATTATCAAATTAATTTTATAAAAAATAAAACATATTTATCATGGAAATTCTAAATAACACTGCAAATTTTCAAATTAAATTTATTTTGTAATATTTTGAAGTATTCTCCTCTTAATTATTATATAATATATAAAATATTATTTATATACATGAAAGCAGATTCGGATAAAACTGAAATATTCTAGTTTTCAAATAAAATTATATGGATATAGATCTAGCAACTCCAAATATCCTTTTCTCGGACCGGATTATATCTAATCGTCTTTGAATAGTTTTTCCCAACTCGCAGTACAAATATACTAGAATGTACGGCAAACTCGATCTTGTGGCCGCCATCTCACCTTTCCTCCGTCCTAAGTAAGTGATCAGTAGCTCAACAGTCGGCATTTTCTTATGATAAGATTCATAGTTCATACAAAAATAATAACTAATCTTAAAAAATGTAGCCGTCAAAATTTCGTGCGGCATATGGGGCAGTTTTACTCGGCGTTTGGAGGAGGCCATGATGGGCCACGTGATAGTATATGGGGTTTGGTTGGCTCGCATATGATATCACCAAGAAATTTACAGATTATATAAAAGAAAATTATTTCGCCAACTTAAAAATATTATTAAGAGATCTGTCCAATTAGGGGTATACTATAAACTATTCCAGAATGAGTTGAAAAGGAAAATTGAGAAAAGTCATAAAATAGTACAAAAAACATACCTTATCATAAATATAGCACTAAATATAGCACTAAGAAAAATAATTTACATTTTTAGCATTATTTTAATTACAAAAACTTTTATAGCATTATATAATTTAGGGTTTAGGGTTAATTATTTAGAGTTTAGAGTTTATTATTTAGGGTTTAGGGTATAGTATTTAGAGTTTAGGGTATATTATTCAAGGTTAGGGTTTAGTATTTAGGGTTTAGGGTTTAGTATTTAAGATTTAGGGTTAGGGCTAATTTAGTGACAAAACATGTTTTTGTGCTATTTTTATAATTTTTCTTCCTTAGTGCTATATTTTTGACAAGTCATGTTTTTTATGCTATTAATGCGATTTGCCCAAAAAAAAACTACTTGAGAAAGAATAAATTTTAATTTTACCCAAGAGACGAATGTTGTTGGATAGGTTTGTGCTTCTTCTTTTTTGCCAACTCATAGGTTTGTGCTTTTTGAGAGTGATTCTCTAAATCGTTTCGAAATATTTGAAGTTTCGGCTAAAAACAACATATTATCAAAATTCTCAAAGTAAAGCCAATGCCCTTTTTCATATTTTTGGATTCATTTTAGCGGTTCAATTCGCGGTTTATTCCATCTTAAAGTAATTTGGGGTCCTACAGTCTTAACTCGAATACAAAATCCGTTTTCTGTTTCATAACATGAGTTGACGGTCGGTTCGCGATTAGCTACTAAGCATATCCGCGATTGTATACCGCTTTAAACAAAACGTTTTCGGATCCAAGATTAGCGTTTCCGCTTCACCGCGCTTCAAACGCTAATCGTCTCAATGATTCTAAAACGTTTTCCGAATTTGTTAAGCGCATCGTATAGCACTTAAAAAAATAGTTTCAAAACGATACAAATCAGTTTTTGGTCGCGAAAAGCATCCCGGTCGCGTTTGCGTTCTCGATCTTGCGATCGCGTTAGCGTTTCACCGTTTGCGGCGATCACGTTTGCTCTTTAGGTCTTGCAGTCGTGTTTGCATTCTTACTTTTGCGGCTGCGTTTGCGTTCTCCTGCGATTGCGTTTTATAACGTTTTTGTGAAACGCTTTTGCAATTGCTTAGCGATTTAGAAACGTTTTCTAACACTTTTAAACGTTTTAGTGGAACGCATAAGTTGTTAATATCGCTTCACTTATCATTTGGATCGTTCATTTGTAAACGTCAAAAGCTGATACATTTTATTTACTTGTGTCAGGAAAATGACAAGCGAAACCGATAATCTGAATGTTTCGACACCAAGCTCTCCTCAGGATGTAAGCGCCGAAGAAACAACACGCGAGGCATTGTTTCAGGCTGATTCCAAGAGAATGGAAAGAGAGAAAGCTGAAAAGGCAAAGGTTGAAAAAGAGAAAGCTGAAAGAAACCTGGTGTTTCACGCTCCTCCTCCTCCCCCAGCGTTTGCTTCTCTTCAAGCCTCGTGCCAAGGCTTATGTCCTAAAAATTTCAACCGCATAAGCTGGAAGATGTGGTTGAACCAGATGAAGTTCTATCTCCATGCGATGCATCTCTCGCGGTACCTCGAGGAGGATCAATCCGAGATTGGAGAAGGAACCAGCGATGTGTACACCGTCAGAACTTTGGATGCATGGAATCAAGGAGATTACATGGCGAAAGGATGGATTCTTGGCCGTCTTGTTGAGCCGTTGTATGCAATCTACTGCGAGCAAAAGACAGCCAAATCCTTGTGGGCCGCTTTGGTAAAAAATTACAAGGTCGAGGATGCTGCATGCCAGAAGCACGCAACGGCTAAGTTCTTGGATTTCCAGATGGTGGACGAAAAACCCATCATGGAACAAGTGGAGGCATTCCATTGAATCTGTCAGGAAGTTGCTAGGGAGGGAATGTCCATCGATGAGATCTTCACGGTGAACAGTTTCATAGAGAAGCTTCCTCCAAGCTGGCTGACTTTCAAGAACTACCTCAAGCATAAGAGGAAGGCTATCACACTGGAGGACTTGATCCAGAGGCTGAACACGGAGGATCGGAACCGTCAAGCAAATGGAGTTCGAGTCCGTAGACACAGTGTGAATGTGGCTACCCACAACAAGGAGAAAGGAAATGTGGACAAGGGAAAGGGAAAGGAAGTTGCTAAGTCGTCCTTGAAGCATAATGGGAAGAACTTCAAGAAGAATGGCTCTTCGTCCGCCCCTGCCCCCACTGAGGACAAGAAGAAGTTCTTCAAAGGAAAATGCCACGCTTGTGGAAAGAATGGTCACAAGTCCAGTGAGTGCCGCAGTAAGGATAAAGCGGAAAAGTATCAGGCAAATCTGACCGAGGAGGACCTTTGTGTTGTGGTAACAGAGGTTAACATGGTGGATGAGAAGACCAATGAGTGGTGGGATGATACTGGTGCCACAACTCACATCTGCAATGATAAGTGCATGTTCAATACCTATCAGAAGAACAAGTCTGAGGAGGCACTCTTCATGGGCAACAAGGCTATCTCCAAGATCGAAGGAAAGGGTTCAGTAGGGTTGAGGATGAGCTCAAGACAGGAGATCACGCTGAAGAACGTGAAACATGTGTCCGACATGAGGAAGAATCTGATTTCCGGTACGCTGCTGAGCAAGTCCGGTTTCTCGGTGATCTTCAAAGCTGAAAACCTCACCCTCAAGAAGTGGGGCATGTACATGGGAAGAGGATTCGTGAAGAATGGACTGGTAAAGATGTGTGTCCCAGCTGTCCTCAAGAAAGATCAAGCAAGTGTCTCCAAGAACAAGAATAAGATTGTTGTTGCTAAGAATAATGTTGCAAATGTTTCCACTGTTGTAACCGATTCTGAAATGAATGAGAATAAGTCTGTTGCTTACTTGCTTGAGTCTTTTAATATTTGGCATGAAAGATTAGGACACGTGAATTACAAATCAATAAACCGATTAATGAATTCAAACCTAATCCCAAAATGCAAAATGACTAAAGAAAAATGTGAAGTATGCATACATGCTAAGCTCACAAAAACACCATCGCCCCAAGTCGAAAGAACTAATGCACCTCTAGATTTAATTCACACGGATTTATGTGACTTAAAGTATGCTCCTACTAGAGGCGGAAAAAAGTAATTCGTAACTTTCATTGATGATCATACGAAGTACTGTTATGTATATCTATTACATAGCAAAGATGAGGCACTGGATAAGTTCAAGGAATACAAAATGGAAGTTGAAATTCAACTTAGTAAGACTATTAAAATAGCCATAAGTGATAGAGGAGGGGAATATGATGGACGATTCAATGCTTTATGTGTGGAACATGGAATTATCCATCAGACGACTGCTCCTTACTCACCAGAATCTAACGGAGTTGCGGAACGAAAGAACCGAACTCTAAAAGAGATGATGAACGCAATGCTTCAAGAATTTGGGTTATCCCAGAACATGTGGGGGGGGGAAGCTTTGCTTACATCAAATTATATCCTTAACAAAATTCCGCACAAGGTCACCGACAAGACACCCTATGAAATTTGGAAAGGTGTTGTACCTTCGTATAAATACCTTAAAGTGTGGGGGGTGCCTGTTGGGATTATGTCCTGAAATCATATTGTACTTACTCTGCATGATAGTTGTATAGTCGAGATCGGACAATTCATGTGATACTAGGTGGTCATAATGTTTTGCTAGAAGCCGCTTATGACAAATGAGTTGTAACTCATTGCTAGTATTATGTGAACCTACAGGGTCACACACCTAAGCAAGCTAGATACACTTTGTATGGGATTGATCATTGGCATATGGTCTGGTCAATGTGTATTGGATACACATTGATATCAAGTTTTAAGAGGTGTGTCGATCGACACAGGCCGGGTTTCGAAACTGATGTTTCGATTTGATGACTTAAACGAATTGGAATTAGTCCAATGATCGGTTTTTAGTCATTCCAGGTCTATATATAGGTTTATATGAACAACCTGGAACCCTAGTCGTTGATTTTGGCAGCCACCTCTCTAAACACAGTTTTCCCAGGAGATCCGATTTCCGGCACTAGCATCCCGGCGGATTCCAGCTTGTGTGCGTGTGGACTGCAGTAGAGGCTCAGCATCTGAGGCGCTCCTGATCTCAATTACCTGTTCATCATTCCGCTGCAAATCTCCAGGTAAATACGAGATCATTCCTAATGATTCAATTAACTAAACCCTAGATCCTAGGCTATCTGGAACTAGTTAGGATTCGATCTGATGATAGAATGGCACAAGTTCCAACAGTGGTATCAGAGCCTTAGGGTTTCAATCATTGAATCTGATGCATGTAATTCGAATAATGATTTACTTGAAGAGGTTTTTGCTTGCTGGTTTTCGTTTTGATGAAAATTATCTCGGATTTTGTTTCGTATCAAAAACGATGAACTTGTGTTTTCGCACAGTGTCGATCGACACTAATCTTGTGTCGGTCGACACACCGCGAAAACGCTTATAAAATTTTAGGGTTTCGATCTTAGAGATTGAGTTGCCTGTTACCCTACTGTGTCGATCGACACAGGTTGAGTGTCGGTCGACACAGGCCTTGCGATTGGTTGATCGGTTCAATTGGATTGAAATGGTTATCATGCTTGGTTAAGGTAGATCATATCGGTTTAAGTTGGATGAATTGGTTCAATTGGATTGAACTGGTTATCTCAATTAGCATAAACCGATTTGATTGGTTAAGATCAGTTTTACTGGATGAACCGGCTCAATTGAATTGGACCGGTTATCGCAATTGGTTGAACCGGTTTGACCGGTTAATTTCGGTTCAATTGGATTGACCGGTGATTAACCGGTTATTGAAGTCCGGTTTGTTTGGGGGTATCGATCGACAGACATGGTCTGTGTCGATCGACACAGTGCTCGCAATTCTGGTTATTGAACCTTGAATTTGCAAAACCAAACTCGACATAAACCTGGTCTATTAGAACAATTAAAAACTCAATTAAAATTTAAAGTTAAAAATGTTATAAATCTATTTGGATACACATTGGATGTGTATTAGATCAAAGCTCAGTTTTCAATTTGGTCAACTGTCAAGACTCATTTCGTTGTTGTGATACTCTTGCCAAGAGCTTGGTGTCCACAATTACATGAGTAAGGCAGGTAATCGTGTTGATGGACTTGCAGTGCTTGACATCAACGAGTACATGACCTAAGAGATTGATTTACTAACCTTTTAGAGTTCCGTTTTCTCAACTAAATATCAAGTGACCTTGATGTCTTGCCCGATCTTGTCTACTGTCAAGACTCTTTTCGTTGTTGGATAGTCTTGGAGTCCTTGGTATCCACAATTACATGAGTAAGGCAGGTGATCATCGATAGACTTGCAGTGCGACTGTCAATGATCACAAGACTGAAAAAGATTGGTTTACTTGACTAGGCTATCAGAAGTTCTGGGCCCAGAGACATCAGAGTGGATGAGACATGAATTGTCTTATCTGCGACCAAGAGTTGTACTGGGTACAATTAGCAATGATTTGCTTACCTAGATAACTAAAGTTTGGGTGATGGCGAGTCGTCCACTCAGATTTTGGTGAAGTATGGGTCTTGGATCATTATATTCATAGAGGAAACATTGTTTGAATATAATGCGAGTTTTCTTATTAGATAAGATTTCTCATTTCCTAAACTTCATAACTAAAACTTTTCTTTTCTTAGTTTTCAGCCTATGTCTAAAACTACTTTCTCGTTGCGATCCGTCCTTGAGAAGGACAAGTTAAATGGATCAAATTTTCTGGATTGGTATCGGAACTTGAGATTTATTCTCAAGCAAGAGAGTAAGGACTATGTCCTTGAGAAAGCTCTCCCCGAGAGGCTTGGGACCAATGCCTCGCATGCAGTATATGATGCTTGGAATAAGCATTATATTGATGTGGTAGATGTGTGTGGTCTGATGTTGGCTACCATGAACTCGGACTTAAATAGTCAACACGAGAACATGGAGTCGCCAATCGAGATGATCACTAGCCTGAAACTGATGTTTCAGGATCAGGCACGAGTTGAGAGATACCAAATGGTTAAGTCTCTCATTAGGTGCAAGCTACCAAAGGATGCTCCATTGAGTCCTCATGTCATTAAAATGATGGGTTATATTGATAACCTGGGGAAACTGGATTGTCCTGTTAGCCTAGAGTTGGCTACTGAAATCATCCTGCAGTCACTGCCGTCAAGTTATGTTAAGTTTATCAAGAGCTATATCAAGAATGGCTTGACGAAGACGTTGACTGAGCTGCATGGCATGCTCAAGACAGTTGAGCAAAACATCATAAAGGGTAAAAGGTTTGAGAAATCTCGTATAGACAAGGATAGAGGCAAGGTCGTCCAGATTTGGAATCAGGATAAGCCTGTGTCATCTTATAAGCCCAAGTCTGGCCCATCTGATGTTGATAAGTGCTGCTACTGTGAAGAGTTTGGGCATTGGAAGAGAAATTGCATTAAATTCTTGGAAGATTCACAAGAGATGAAGGAGATGTACGGAACTTCTTCTTCAGGTATTGTATTATTACTTCAAGTTCTACGTAGGTATTGAATACTGGTTGTGGTACTGATATTTTTGAAATATGCAGGGCCTAAACAACAGTAGAACGTTGAAGAAAGGACAAGTGGAACTGCACGTCTGGGATGGAGCAATGGTTGCTGCATTAGCCGTAGAAATTCTCCACTTGTAGGAGCCTTTCAAGCTTGGTTTTTGAATTAAGTAATTGCTGCTATGTACCTGCTTTAAGCAGAGATGTCTTTCATTTTCTTATAAAGAATTTGGATGTTTTTCATTTTGATAAAAGACAAGTTTTACTCTTTTGATCTTGATGAAATATTCTAAGGTAGCAAACCCCTTTTGAAAAATGGGTTTTATATCTTAAACCATTGTACGCCTGTATATAACATTAATACCAAACGGTTTAAGTCTGATGACTCGAAATCGATTTCCTTAGCATAGTCGTTTCAACCGCATAGAGTGAAGCGGATTCAGAAGTCCCATAGTTATGGGCTTTATGGGCTCATTTGATTATAAATCATATGAGATATGAATTTTGCTTACTGGGCCAAATGACTAAGGCTTCTTTAGCAGAGCTAAAGAAAAGGGCCAGAGGCTTATTGGGCCTTGGTTATACTGATGTATGTGGCCCGATGAGCATTAGTGCCAGAGGAAATTTTCAGTACTTCATCACCTTTATTGATGACTTCAGTATGTATGGCTGTGTTCATTTGATGAGACACAAGTAGGAATCTTTTGAAATGGTCAAAGGAGTTCCAGAATGAAGTATAGAACCGATATGACAAAAGTATTAAAGATCCTCTATTAGATCGCGGAGGAGAATACTTGAGTCAAGAATTCAGTGATCATCTAAGTGAGTGTGAAGTCGTCTCACAACTCATTTCTCCTGGAAAACCTGAATGGTGTTTCTGAGAGAATGAATCGGATCTTATTGGATATGCTTCGATTAATGATGAGTCACTCGAATCTTCCATTATCCTTTTAGGAATACGCTCTAGAAATGTATGTATTTGCGCCAAATAGGTTTCTATCAGAATCAGTTAAAAGACACCACATTGGATGTGGACTGGAAGATTTCCAAGTATGTTTTCCTGATTAATTGGGATTGCAAGGTTTATGCAAAGCAGTTGTCAACAGACAAGCTTGAACCCAAATCTGATAAGTGCTACTTCGCTGGTTGTCCTAAGGAAACCGAGGCTCATTACTTTTGAAACCAATCCGAGAACAAAGTTTTGTTGTTCGGAACTCTGTTTTTCTAGATAGAAAGTTTCTTTCCAAGAAGAACAGTGGGAGTAGAAGTACAGCTCGAAGAAATTAGAGAAACACAGGTAGCTGCTCAACCTGTTAAGGGAGAGCAGAGGTTGGATCTACAAAGTGCTGTAGAACCTACACATGTGGAGCCTGAAGTTCGCAGATCCGAATGGATCCGTCACTGACCCGAGAGTGATTTCTCGTGACCAATTGCCGTGATCGGTTGATCATTGAAAAGTGACGAGCATGCGAAATTCAAGGAGCGATGGTGAGCCCCAACTCCGAAAATTTGCTAGGTATGCATGTTAGCTTCACCGATCCATTTCGGGATTGAAGCAAACATCTTGGAGTTGGAATCTACGTTCTGTTAAAACGGTCAAAAGTTTTGACTTGATCAGGAATGAATAGGAACCGTGCGTTTACAAATAGACTAGTGGGAGCGTAGTTGCAATTCTCACACTGTATGTATATAACATACTTATTCTCATAAACGACGTTCCGTCGCTTAAGTCTTATCAGGACTTTGGTCGGAAGTCATTCCTTTTAACGATAGACATGTGAGAAGCCACGTGAGTTCTTGGAATAAGGATCTATTGAAATAGATTGGGTAGGCTAATTGGATCGTGTCAGAATTCTTATGTTGATAAGGTATTTGACAGTTCCAGTATGCATGATTCCAAGAATGGCTTCACACCAAAGGCCTTATGGCAATAATCTTAGCAAGATGAAGTGTCTTGGACACTGGCTGAGCTAGTATATATGAGTGTGATTCCTTATGCTTCTGCAATAGAATCCATCATGAATGCCATATTTGGCGCTAGTCTAGATGCAACTTACGCATATAGCATGACGAGAAGATACCAATATGTTCCGATAAAAGTCACTGGACAGTTGTAAGGAATATCCCCAAGTGTTTGAGAAACACAAAGGATAGGTTCTTGTTCAACTGAGAAAGTGACGAATCTGTTATGAGTAGTTAGATGGACAAAGACGATTCCCGGTTCCCACCTGGTTATGTCTCTTTGTCTGTGTAGCAATGCTATCTGTTGGAAGGGCTCCAAGCAGGGGACCGTAGAATAGTGCTTATTAATGAATGGCGGTATGGTTTGTTGGAATGGTTCCAAGCAAGAACACCGCAACCTCTCTCTCACAACCTAAGCACGAGTTTTACACTGATGCTGTAGGTATTAGATATGTAAAGACGTGGTCTTGATTCTAGTGGGAGTTATGTTAGTTATGATGTTCACATAGACATGCTACGGTCATGTTTATAAAATACTGACATCAACATTATCTTATTATTGGATAATTAAATAATGGTCCCAAAGTATTTTATGTTCATTTTATAGGTCATCAAGTTGAGGACTTGATCATGAAACCCTATAAGTGAAATATGACATAAAATTATGTTTGTCCCTGGTCGAAGGTTGTTAAAGTGGGACACTAACAACCGTTAAGACTAGTGTGTGAGGTGACGTATAACTAAGTTTCATGGAGTCATTGATATGAGTATCAACGTCAATCTCATAGATATATGTTGGTGAACATATGATCGGACATGACCCGCTAATGAGAACTCTACAGGATAGTTATATCAGTGTCATGAGAGGTTCTCATTACGACTATAGAGTATAGTCCTTAGACCTGAGTTCATCGTGCTTTCTAGCATGTGAATTGGTACGCTTTGACCTTGTCAAACGTCGTTCCGTAACTGGCGGCTATAAAGGCATTGCTTAGGCGTATCATGAAGTGTGTGTAGAAACAGGGATAGAACAAGAAGGGATTTGTCCCTCCTATATAACAGGAGATAAATATCTCAGGGCCCATCGAAGATTTGATACTGAGAAAATGCATGGCCGTGCTCAAACGAGGTGATTGTCAGTCGTTTGTTTTATCAGTATAGATCATGAGTTCGATGAACATGATGTTGGCTATAATAAGGATGACACAGTCTCTTGCCTTATGCCATATCGAGATATAGAGACAAAGGGATTATTGGAATAGATGATTCCAGTACAAGTGGGAGATTGTTGGGATTATGTCCTGAAATCATATTGTACTTACTCTGCATGATAGTTGTATAGTCGAGATCGGACAATTCATGTGATACTAGGTGGTCATAATGTTTTGCTAGAAGCCGCTTATGACAAATGAGTTGTAACTCATTGCTAGTATTATGTGAACCTACAGGGTCAAACACCTAAGCAAGCTGGATACACTTTGTATGGGATTGTCATTGGCATATGGTCTGGTCAATGTGTATTGGATACACATTGATATCAAGTTTTAAGAGGTGTGTCGATCGACACAGTAGTGTGTCGATCGACACAAGCCGGGTTTCGAAAATGATGTTTCGATTTGATGACTTAAACGAATTGGAATTAGTCCAATGATCGGTTTTTAGTCATTCCAGGTCTATATATAGGTTTATATGAACAACCTGGAACCCTAGTCGTTGATTTTGACAGCCACCTCTCTAAACACAGTTTTCCCAGGAGATCCGATTTTCGGCACTAGCATCCCGGCGGATTCCAGCTTGTGTGCGTGTGGACTGCAGTAGAGGCGCAGCATCTGAGGCGCTCCTGATCTCAATTACCTGTTCATCATTCCGCTGCAAATCTCCAGGTAAACACGAGATCATTCCTAATGATTCAATTAACTAAACCCTAGATCCTAGGCTATCTGGAACTAGTTAGGATTCGATCTGATGATAGAATGGCACAAGTTCCAACAGTGCCTAGCAAAAGTGGCAGTGCCGCCTCCGAAAAAGGTCACGATAGGACCAAAATCTGTAGACTGTATTTTCATCGAATATGCGCACAACAGTAGTGCTAATCGGTTTTTGGTTCATAAATCGGACATACCGAATATCCATGTAAATACCGTAATGGAATCTCGCAATGCATCTTTCTTTGAAACGTTGTTTCCGTGTAAAGATAAGTCTAATGCTAAGCGGACACGTGAGCAAAGAGATGAAAGTGAAGCTAGTACTTCGGGTACTTCAGCTCCTGAAGTCATACAAGATGATCCTAGACGGAGTAAGAGAGCTCGTAAGGAAAAAGACTTTGGCGAGGATTTCATGATGGTTTTTCTTTTAGAGAATGAACCAAAGACGTTCACAGAAGCCAAAACTACACCAAACACACCTTTTTGGAAGGAAGCCGTTAATAGTGAGATTGATTCTATTATGCAGAATCATACTTAGGAGCTAACCGATCTACCTCAAGGGTTTAAGCCACTAGGGTGTAAATGGATTTTCAAAACCAAGTTGAAAACCGATGGTTCGGTAGATAAGTACAAGGCTAGGCTTGTGGTTCAAGGATTTCGCCAAAAAGAAAGTTTGGATTTCTTTGATACTTATTCTCCGGTAACGAGAATAACCTCAATACGAATGCTGATCGGCATAGCAGCATTAAGAGACCTAGAAATCCATCAAATGGATGTTAAAACTGCTTTTCTAAATTTAGAATGAGAAGAGGAGATTTATATGAATCAATCCGAAGGGTTTGTTGTCCCTGGACAAGAAAAAAGGTATGTAAACTTGTGAACTCATTGTATGGACTTAAGCAAGCTCCAAAACAATGGCACGAAAAGTTTGACAACGTAATGATGTCGAACGGTTTCAGCATAAACGAGTGTGATAAGTGTATCTATGTAAAAAATACTCCACATGGATATGTCTTGCTATGTTTATACGTAGATGACATGATTATCATTGGTAGTACCAAAGATATGATCAATCATACTGAGAACATGCTTAGCCAGAGATTTGATATGAAAGATATGGGACTTGCGGATGTAGTTTTAGGGATTAAGATTATTAAAACTACTGAAGGTATAACCTTATCCCAAGCATATTATGCTGAAAATATACTTGAGAGGTTTAAGGCTTACTCAAAAGGGACATCAATAACTCCTGTTGATACTCAACTTCACTTGAAGAAAAACTCAGGTGAAGCAGTTTCACAATTGGAGTACGCAAGGGTGATCGAGAGTCTGATGTACTTAAAAAATTGTACTAGACCCGATTTAGCGCACACAGTAAATGTACTAAGTCGATATACCATTAATCCAGGACATAAACATTGGAAAGGTATAACTAGAGTATTGAATTACTTACGTCATACCAAAAACTATGGTCTGGACTATGGTAAAGAGCCGACTATTTTGGAGGGATATAGCGATGCAAATTGGATATCTGACTCTCAAAACTCGAAATCCACGAGTGGATATGTCTTTACATTTGCGGGTGCAGCAGTGTCCTGGAGATCTTCCAAGCAAACAATTCAAGCAAGATCCATGATGGAGTCAGAGCTAGTAGCTCTAGACACAGCGGCAGCTGAAGCAGAATGGCTTCAGAATTGGCTGGAAGATATCCCAAAATGGGATAAACCTGTGTCCGCTATTCGTATTCATTGTGATAGTCAATCTGCGATATTGCGGTCAAAGAGTACCTTGTATAATAGTAAGAACCGTCACATTAGGAGACGTCATAAATCCATTAGGAACTTTATAACCACTGGTATAATCCATGTAGATTATATCAGAACGAATGACAACCTAGCTGATCCTTTCACAAAAGGGTTGCCGCAAGATAAAGTTCTAAAATCATCAAGAGGAATGGGTTTGAAGCCTACGGATTAAGAGAAAATTTGATGGAAACCCTACTTACGTGACTTGTGATCCCAGGATGTAGGTTCAAAGGGAAAACTAATTCAAATGAAATCGAGCACTGCAAGAGTTACGTCTTTACCCAATTCCTTGAATGATGAACAATGCTACTTGTATGAGAATAAGGATAAGCATTGGCTTTTAATGATTCCATAGTTTCACAATAGTGGAGTATGATAGGATACTTCTGAAAAGAAATTAATGGCAGATCACCTAGTGAGTGTGAAATGGGGCCGTTTCTAGGAGAATGAAAGATAGGCTATATTCTCCAAGTTCACTCATGAAAACCAGGAATGTTCAAGGCCAAAATAGACAAAAACAGAGAACAAAGTTCTACGAGAAAATGTCGCTGCGCGATACCTGTTGTCTCGGTTTACATAAAACTCTGGTTGGTTCAAGACATCATGTTCACCTCCCGGCCAGTAAACCCGACAGATATTAAAAATGATTGGTTGAAAGCTGAAAAATGCTACCTATCAGACACAGTTACATTTTCGCATATACTCTTGAATGTCTGTCTAGTCTAGTCAAGTCAATGTCTAGTCTAGTCAAGTAAAGTCAATTTCTAGTATAGGTCTTTCGAGTCTGTCGAGTCTTCATATGTTTAGAGTAATTTCTATTCATGTGGGGGATTATTGGAACATATTTTTACATATAATAAAGTTTTTGGGCTTTATAAAATATGTATGAGTGAATGAGAAATAAGATGGGCCATGGGCTCATAAGCCATAAGATGTTGGCACACTTTAATGAGGAAGAAGTGTATAAAATGTCCCACATTGGTTAGATGGAAAATTTATCACTTGTATATATAAGGACATTTTCATGTCATTATTCAAATAGCTTGGGATACACTATGGAGTGTGAGAGAGAGGTTGGAAAGACCACACGCACGCCGCCGCCGCCGCCGTGCCAAGCCGGGCTTGGGCTTGGGCTTGGGTCTTGGTGGGTCTTGGGTCTTGGTAATAGGCCCCTTCGGGGCCTCCGCGCGCGTATTATTTTTTGGGAAATTTTTTGTTAAACCAAAATCAAATTGGTTAGTTGGTTTAATAGAATTATTGGTTATGTGGTTTGTGGTATCGGTTTAATCTCCGAATGGATATGCTCGAGCATATCTTGTCTCGTAACAACTGGCCCGAGTCTTGCGGAAGTGAGCTCGAGTTCCTCCCATCTCGCGCACATCCACCAGCTCTCCACGATCTCCGCGCACGTTCAACAGCCCTATCTCCTCGGCTCGTTTGAAAACGAGATCACTTCATCTTCCTCTATAAATATCGAGCGTATGCTCATTATACGAACACGCTCTCATACGCTTAACACAACCAAACAAATCTTGTTCCTTCATCTCCTTCTTTTTAAGTAAGTCTCGAGAGTATATCGTATTACTTTCGTTCGTTGAAAACGTTTTTCGAGTGCTTGCGAAATCGTTTCGATATCGGTTTTATCCTGAAATTCGATTATCACGCATAACCGTCATACTGCGGGTGATAATTCGAGTTACGGAAGAGACTTCATAGTCTCGATTCCATTCTTCTTTCCTTAACCTCTTTAGCATACGCGATTCATTTACCGTTCGCAGAATTCCCGTGTTTGGGGTCCTACAGTTTTCACTTTCTAAAATGTTATTGCTCTAGTTGATCCTTAGTTTTCTTCTTCATCAATTCTACAAAGGCCGACCTTTTTTAATTAGACATGTAGATCAGCTAGCTTTTAGTTTCATAGTTTATAATCAGGGCTGGCCCCAGGCTAAAGCTCATGAAGCAAGGGTTTTAGGCGCCAAATTTTATATAGTTTTTAGGGCATCAATTACAAAAAATTCATTAGTAGTGGTCTAGAGATTCTATTTAGTATTAGAAGTAATGAGTTTAACTTCTACTAAAAACATCATTTTTTTTATTTTGCTTTAGGTGTCCAGTCATATTAGGCCGGTCTTTTTATAATGCAATGTGACAAAAAGAGAGTTTATAATGCATTTGGTCCAATATTCAAACCATGCTTCACGTAAACTAAAACGTAAGATTCTTCTTGTGTAATGAAAATGATAAATTAGGGCTGTCAAAAGCATTTATTTATGAACTAATCACGTATTCACATATTTTTTTTGTTGTATTAGCTATTTATTTAGCTAAAATCAGAATAAATCCTAAAAAATGTTTTATGAATCTCAAAACAAAAGTGCATATTTTTTTTTTTAAATTACAATTTATTATGAATTTCATTATGCATCCAAAATTTGTACGAATAGTTGCAAGTTATGAATATTCAGATTTAGAACCATAAATTGAATGCCGATAACTCTTTTATTAAATTTCTGTCTAATTTTAACTCATACGCCTGAGGGCCTGAAAAGCAGAGTAAAGATGGTAACCACATGGGGAAAAGAGTTATCGGCATTCAATTAAATTGGTTCTAAAATCTGAATATTTGCTATGGTCATTATCCTTTTGGATATAAGTCATATGTATAAATAGATTAAAGTTTTATAATATTATCTGAAGCTTATCGGAAAAAGAGAGAATTTGAACAGTGTTACGTGTTTGTATGGCCGCATTGCAAAAGAAAAGGGCATGGAGAATCTTTTATGAGTTGGAAATTGGGAGCCTTGCAAAAAATCTCGTTCAAAAAATAATTGAGTTTGATTAGTGAACAAAAACGAAATTGATATATTAAGTGTTAGTAAATAGCTAAAAAATAGTGTAATTTTTTTTTAAAAACTATTAGTAAAAATAGTAACAAAAAACGGTAAATAATCATTTTATTTATTTTTTATACCGTTTTTATAATTAGTAACAGTTAAAACATTATTTTTAGCACAAAAAAAAAAAACAGTTAAAACATTATTTTGTATCATTTAGAGGTTACCAATTAAAACTATTATATCTAAAATAACCAAACAAATGAGACGATGCAAGAAAAGCCACGTCATCCCTTGTACTTCATGCACCCTAGCTCTCCACGTGTCATCTTTTTCCATCAGCTATTCTCCCTTTAAAGCAGAAACCAGTTTGGTGGTGAATTGGTGATAATCCAATATTTCTTTCTTTCTTTTTCCGTTTTTTTTTTTTTGATAAAAAACATGAATGTCTTTCTTTTCCGTTGTTGATATCTTTTTTTAACTGTTGATAATTTTGGAGAAACTATTTATGGGTGAGAGTGTTTCACTCACCTTATCGAAAAAACTTACGTAGTAGTCGTAGACGTAACACGATGAATAGAATTTGTAGACGTTGTGTGGAAGGCATGTTTTGAAAACAATTTTCCTAGGTTTTATAAATATCAATCATATCATCACTTACTTTGTCTACGTTTTAAAAACTCATGTGTTGACAAAAATCAAAAAACAAAAAAACTCATGTTGTTTTAGATGTAATCCAATTTTTGTGAGTTTGTGTAGTTAAATATTTAAATATCGAATCACTTAAAAGATAAAAGATAAGAATAAAAGTTTTCTCTCTCTCTCTCTTCTTTTAAATGTTCTCTTTTCTCTCTAAAAAATATAGTATTTTAAATATATCATATAGTTCTCTACAATAAAATCCGGTTTCCCTCTGTCGGCGGCGGCAGTTCGTCGTGCCAGCAGCCGAGTTACCTTTGTGTTATATTTTAATCGTCGGTTTGTCGATTCCTTCTCCGATTTTACTTGTTCTATCGAGATGGGATCGATATTTTCTTTTTCTTTGTTATTTTGGCTTAATAAACTTCGGACTCCATGTCCGGTTTTTCTTCCGATCCGTTTCAAAGATTTTCTTCTGGATTTATTATGGACTTCTCGATTCCGGATACGGAATCTCTACGGTCTTCTTCACGATGTTTCGTTGTTCGTCACAGAAACTGTTCAGCTCTCCATCTCTTCATCCTCGTCGTCGAGCGCTTTCTGTCGGTTGGTCTGTTGCCCGCTCGAGTTAAACGGGTCCGAAAAGTTCTTCTCTGTTCTTGAGGTCTTCAATCCATGATGGATTCACCTCTCTTCATGCGCTTTGATTATCGGTGGTCACGGTGCGGTTATGGAGCAGCGTAATCTCGATGCAGTTATCTGGGAAAAATTTCGGTGGAGATGATCGGCAGGATTGTGAGGGTGTAGCGGTGCCGACAAGCAAACAGTCACCGGATCTCGCTGAAAGCGGTGGATGAATGCTCGTGTACCTTTGAGCACGACACGTGGCACTTCCCTGACACGTAGCTACATCTTCGTGTTTATCAGAAGAAAAAGATTTCCGCATGTTGTTTTCTTTAGGACGATAAGCCCGCTTTGCTTTGTACTCATATTTTATTCTACACCTTGTACTTCCTGTTTAGCCCATTGAGTATTTAATATAATATTGCTGCCACAAAAAAATATTTTAAATACCGAATCAATTATAATCTGCTATATATGTTCAGGTGATCGCAAATGATAATAGTAGTTAAATGTATATTAAGTGTAATTATAAATCGATAGACCGGATAAACTACTAGTGGAAAAAATAGATCAAACTTTGAACAACTTTGTAAGTTTATCTAAAATCCAACTAATAATGTTCACTGGATTAAACAAACAATAAAAACTTGGCATACAAAAAAGAAAACAAGTTACATATATATGACCCAATGATTGGATGGTACTAGTCAATAAAAAACAACACAACGCGAAAGAAAGAAAAAACTTAAGTCCAGGTTCTTTCCTAGTTTCCGGCTCCCCGTCGTCATGATCAAAAAGAAACCGCCCAAGAAAAGAAACCGAGCAAGCTCCCTTCTAGGGCTGCCTCGTCTCCCTCCTCATCATCACCAAAATCTCTTACACCTGCCTTTCCACAGCCGCAAACACCTCCCTTCAGACCCTACAATTTCCGGATACTAAGATTTTTAGCTCTTTCTTGAGTAATATCAATTCCTCAAGTACTTATCGTGTAGTACGAGGTATCGAACCAAATCAGAATATGAGTCAATCACTAAGAATGCACTAAACCTTTTAATCCAAGGAAACCAATTTCAATAAGAAGTTCCTAATATCCTAAGTGCAATTTAGTCAATCAAACAAGATGATCACCCAAAAAACAAACATCATTGCAAATAAGATAAGAAAGATAAAACATAAGCTAAGCAATGCAATCAATTCAAAATAAGCAAGTAAACTACTAAGAAATTCAAATTCAATACTAAAAACAAGCAAACGGGTTAGGTCAATGACTAGAGTGATCCTAGAGCTAATAAAGAATGCTAATACAACTTCAAATAAGCTAATCCGTAGGCAAAGAACACATTTAATTGACTAATCTAATCTCTTGGTACTAATCACTTTGTATAATCCCTAATTAAAAAAAAATCATCATTTGTGATTAAGACTCAAACAAGCAATAAAATCGGGTTCTCAAAGCCAATAATCACTTTAGACATTCATTCTCATGAGCTAAATATGAAGAATTCTATAAAGATTCATTCTAGCATTTCATCAAACATTTGGTGTGCAATAAATTACTTATGATCTAAATCAACTTGATCAAGGTTAATCTAGCCTTAAGACCATCTAAATAGGAAGGAATAATGATAATCTAGCCCTATGCATTCACGAATCACCCTAAAACCACCCTAATCTACCTAACCAATAAGCCTTAAAAGGTTATACTCACTACTCATGCTAAAACCAACAATAATCATAATGATCATGTTAAGTTTGATGATTAGCAAAAGATTAAAAGAAAAGAAGAATAAATCAAAGACAAATAATACTTTGATTGATTAAAGATTCAAACTTTGCTTACAAAATTTTATAAGATAGGTTTTTGGAATAAAAAAAAGCTTAAGGGAGAAAATAAGGTTTCTAGACTTTTATAATGAACAATGTTCGAAACCGGGTCATGACCCAATTTAATTGAATCAAGCTGGCTTGTAGGGTTATGTCACGGTTTGGTTTGGTCGGTATGCCAAACCGCGACAGATATCGTGGGTCTCCCAAACCGGTACGTTCTATCCAATATTTTCCCTGAGTAAAGTCGTGGAAATCTGCATCATGCTCACGATCACGCGTTTCCCGGTATGTGCAGTCGTGATGAGGCAGTGTGATCATCGCGGTCAGGTGATATATCATGGTTTTTACTGGTTTTAGACCATGATATTAGTATGTTTTAGAGTCTTTTTAGAGTCTTTACAGGCATTTATTAGGTACATGCACGTTTGGAGTGGATTTGGAGATATTGGAGCTATTTGGAGCATTTTGGAGTTTTGACCCGAGAGATAAAGCTCACTGTCCAGATTTGAGATCTGTGTCGATCGTTGCACATCAGCATCGATCGATGCACAACGCGTTGGGCCAGACTCGCGAGAGTTAATGAAGAATGATGATATTGAAAAGTTGCCCAGAAGTTCCAGATATTTACACAGAAGCCCCAAGTCGTGATTAGGCTAATATAATTAGGTTTTAGAGTTTTATTTTAGATACGTTCGCATACTTTAGAGCTGAGAGTTTTTAGAGCTTTTGGGGCTGATCTGATCATGTACTACATCTTGTTTCTGGAGAAGATTTCGAACCCCTTTACTTGTTTAATCTCTTTTATGATATCTATTATTTCATTGATTATGTTTACATCATCTATGTCTGAGTAGATTCATAGTTAAGTTAGGGTTTCTCATATAGGATTTCATGACTTGTTAGATTTAATTAATTCAGTTAAGGATTCATAACTTTATTTGTTCTTCGATCTAAATTGTGTTTAATGCTAGTTCTAACCTGATCACTTAGAATCTAGATCTTATGTTGCTAAATACGACACGACAATGTGGTTTACAATCTGAAATATTTAGGTTGAACAATTGAATTACTCGCAAAGGAATTTGGTTTAATTGAATTGTGAACATATCGAACTTGGAATTAAAGCTGGTTTAATCTGTTAGTAATTGCAAAAAAATTTGGATTACTGCACTTAGACTTAGAGAATTCTCGCAACGACACTTGGTTAATTCTATATCTGTGTTTGAGTTCTAGAACTGATGCTTAATTAGATCATGACTGAATGATTTATCTGCTTGTCTGATTTCCTGAGAACGCCCTAGACTTAGCGCCTTTAGTAACTGCTTTCAAACCAATCCTGCTACTGATTTACTTTCCTGCACTGCTTTTTAGTTTCTCACTTCATTTGCTTTCTCTTAGTTTAATCTTTATCGTTCTTAATCTATCGAGACCGGAGTCCTTGTGGATTCGATACCCTAAGTACTACAATCACTTCACTGTGCACTTGCAGTTAGTATAGAGATTAATTCTTGACCTATCAAGTTTTTGGCGCCGTTGACGGGGACTCTTTTGAGTCTTCGATAGATTGGAACCTAAGGTTTAGACTAGGATTTTTATTTTTTGTTTTAGTTACTAATTTTCTCTGTCGCAGGTTAGACATTCGCATTGCGTCGATCGTTGCACTTCTTGTGTCGATCGTCACTAGGCGACTGGAGTTGAATCGATCGTTGCACTGTTATCATCGATCGTTGCTTGACGATTGCAGACGGTTTATGCAGACGCGTGAGACCAGAAGTAATCCAAATTCGAATCTTGTTAACCTCTAACTTGAAGAGCTTGCTAGAGTAGAGAGGACCAACATGAAAATTCAAAGAGCAAGGATGGTTGTTGAACGTGTGATTATAATGCCTGATGCTCAAGGTACCCTGAGGGACCGAGATAACAATCCGTACAATGCTGCTGGGCAACGGATTGATGCTGAGGGGAATGTTATCCCCGATCCTCCTTAGCACCCACGACAGGAGCAAGGAGAAGCCCAAGGTAGACAAATGGTTGTTCATGAGAGGACTTTAGCTGACTACAATTGTCCGGATGAGTTTCATGCTAACCGGTCAGCTCTTGTACCCCCTGGATTTGAGAGGAATGATTTTGAGATCAAGACCATCTACTACTCTCTGATGAGGCAGAATGCTTTCCATGGTTTCTATACTGAGCAGCCCATGGATCATATTGATCAGTTTGAGGACATAATCACTGGAATGAAGTATGGTGGAGTGTGTCAGGATTATCTTTTTCTCAAACTCTTCCCCTACTCTCTCGCTGGAGATGCTGCTGCATGGCTGAAACAACTTCCACCTGGGAAGTTTGATACTTGGGATGCTGTGAAGAGTGAGTTTCTGAGACACTTCTATGATGATGCTCGCTCTGATCAGTGGAGACAGGACATTCTCACTTTCTCCCAAGGACCTACAGAGCCTCTTAAGGCTGCTTGGATGAGATTTAAGAAGTACCAGCGTGACTGCCCACATCATGGATTTACTGAGGTAACATTGCTAGGTATCTTCTTTAGAGGTATAGATCTCCCATATCAGGTTGCGTTGGATAATTCCTACAATGCAAATTTCAACACAAGGACTCCTGCGCAAGCTAAGCAGTTGATAGATAACTTAGTAAGCAGTAATAGCTGCAAGACTACTGATGAGAGAAGAAAGAAGTCCGGTGGAAAGGTAGAGAATTTGGAGATTGCTGATATTAGATCTAAGCTGGACACTGTGTGTAATCTTCTAGCTGGGAAGAAGGCTGTCCATTTTGCTCAAGATGTTGAAGTGATCAATGCTTAAGAAGATGGCCAGGAAGAGGATGTGAACTACATTGGTGGTTCCAGATTCCAAGGGAATAGGTTTGGAAATCAGTCTGGGAATAGGTTCTTCAGTGGAGGACAGAAGAGTGCTTTCAACAGCAATCAAAACTCTTCTGGATTTGGACAGACTAGTGGTTTTCAGAAACCTTTTGGACAAGATAATCAGAGAACTTATGGATCTTCTTCTTACCAGACACCTCCTGCTACTAGCACTCATGAGAGTAAGATGGAGGCTATGATGGAGCAGCTACTAGAAGGACAAACCAAGATTGCTTTGGACTGCAACAAGAAGTTAGATTGTGTCTACGAAGATCTAAAAGGTAAGTTTGAGTCCCTAAGCACACATGTGAGGCAATTGGACACACAAGTAAGCCAAATCTCAAGTTCTGTGAAAGGAAAAGGAGTAGCAGAAACCCACATCAAGGCCTGGTCAGTGTACATTGATAATGGATCAACACAAGGTGAAAATTTTGAGTTGAACACAGCTGAATTGGTGGAAGAGAGTGAATTTTTCGAAACTGATGAAAAACTCTCGGGTGGAATTTGTGAAAAACCAGATGCATCGATCGATGCACCCATTGCGTCGATAGTTGCAGGTCGTGGACAGACAGATTTTCCTGATTTTTATGGCGTTGATGTAGAGGCAGATCAAGAGCTTAATCGTTTATTCCCTGGAGTATCTGAGATAACTCACTAGGAGATCTATGCACAATCCATTCGATTATATCCTAAAGTGTCTGAGGTGATTCAACAAGAGATTGATGAGCTTAAACAGCTGGAAAAGATTAGTGAAGAGTTGGATGAAGTTCCACCATCTGATGATCCACCTTATCACCCTTGTGTGCAAAGGTACTTGAAGAAGATGTTGCCTATGGATGAAGAGCTGAAATATTGGGTGATTGTGGTTCCTCAACAGATAAGTGATGTGCTCTTGACTAAGATTCCGAAGAAGCTACCTGATCTTGGGGGTTTTTGTGCTGAGTTGTTCTATCTTTGAGGATGGTTTCAAGCGCTCTCTGTGTGATTTGTGAGCTGCTGGAAGTCTCATGCCATACTCTGTGGCAGAGAAGCTGGGTATGATGGATTTTTCACCCACTAGGACCTCTCTTGTCCTAGCTGATCAGTCAATAAGGATTCCTGAAGGAGTTCTTGAAGACGTCCCAGTGAGAGTTGGAAACTACTTAGTTCCAACAGACTTCTTGGTGCTTAAGTATGACAGTGAGCAGGATGATGGTTTGATACTGGGTAGACCATTCCTAGCTACAGCTGGAGCAGTGATAGATGTGAGACACAGTCTGATTGATCTCCATCTGGGAGATGAACCACTGCACTTTGAGATGGACATGCTGCGCAATCCGCTGATTGATGGACATACCTTCACTATTAAGGATGGATATGGAGAGCAGATAAGCGAGACTTTGGTTTCAGATCCACCATATCAGTTTACTCCTTCTTTTCTTGGACGAGCTCACACTGATGAAGCTTACTCTCCGCCTTGGATGAGGAGACTTGCACAGAGACAATCAAAGTCAATGTTAAGATCTCTCGGAGCCTGATTCTTGTTCGTCCAGTCAAGCTAATGACCCTAAACAAGCGCTGAGTGGGAGGCAACTCACTGTTAGGTTTTGGTGTTTTTCATAGGATTTCACGTTTTTGTTTGTTTTTGCTACAGAACACTGTCTGGAGATGTGTGACGATCGTTGCTTTATGTGCAACGGTCGTTGCAGGGAGATATTGATATACTTGTATTTTCATGCATTTAGGTTATTGTTTAGATCACATTTTGCTTCTATTTAGTTTCCTTTAACTTGATTTCTTTGCTCATTGGTATGTTTAGAGTATAGGATCATCTAGAGCTAGGTTTAGGCATTCTAGGCTTGCATTTGGAGTGTTTTTGGTGTGTTGCAGGTGCAAGGAGTATTGGTGAGCTTGGAAGTGGAGTCTAGAGCTCAAAGGACTAAGGAAGACCCAGCAGGAAGTTCATATCGACCACCATATCGACCAGCCTGGCCGATACACACTCTCGGATTAAAAGCAGACAGTTCATATCGGCCACCATATCGACCAGCCTGGCTGATACACACTCTCGGATTAAAAGCAGACAGTTCATATCGGCCACCATATCGACCAGCCTGGCCGATACACACTCTTGGATTAAAAGCAGACAGTTCATATCGGCCACCATATCGGCCAGCCTAGCCGATACGACCCCTCGACAGAAAAACCCGAAGACTCATATCGGCCAGCATATCGGTCTGGCTGGCCGATACAGATCCCAAAAATTGTCTTAGATCCGGGTCAACACCCGGTTTGTTCCGGGTTGACCCGGTTCGCCCCATACTCTCTATTTAAGACAAAAACCTATTTTTTTATCGGCTCTTAAGCTTGTTTTGTTGCAAACATCTTTTTATAAGAACAAGATTGAATTTTGATTAATCTAGTACTCTTTTCTTGTGATTTCTTCCTTTGATTTTTCAATCTATCTCTAATCTTCAATGATCAACACTATTTCTATGGATTTTGTTGTTCATAGGATGATTAGTGAGTAGTTCTTCATAGGGCTTATGGGTTAGGTAGGATTAGGTTGATTAGGGGTGATCAATGGATTTCTAATGTTTGATTGTTTAAAATCTCTTCTATCAAAGTGTGCTTAGTGCCTAATTAGCCTTGATCACGTTGATTAGGATGTTTAGGATTTCTTGCTCACCATGTGTTCGATGAAATTCCAGTTTTTAGCTTTGATAGAACTTTCACATTCTAGCACATGAAAATGGATGTTTGATTGTTGGCTGTTTGGAACTTGTTTGATTGCTTGCTTGATTTTAATTCACAAATGAGAATTTGTTCTTGGATTAGGATTAAGTAAAGAGATAAGTATTAAGAGATTAAACTGATCAACTTGTTGTGTTCCTTGCTAGGAGATTAGCTTCTTTGAAGTTTGAATTAGGATCCTTGATCATCCCGAGTCACCTATCCGCTGACCTTAACCTTTAGGCCTTATCTTCATCATTGATTGAATTCACTTCGTTTATTTGCTTTTGTTTACTTCTATTTGAATTGTCTTTGTTAGGATTGTTAGAAACAAAAACTTAATTGGGTGATTTGACTCTAGAGGTTTGGTGTGTTCTTATTGGTTTTATCCGTCCCAAAAAGGTTCGATACCTCAAGGCTACACGATAAGCTTGAGGAATTGGTACCTCAAAGGAATCTAAAATCCTTGTTATCAGATATGACGAAGAGATGGGATCTCCTTGTGACGATCGTTGCGGTCCTGTGCAACGGTCGTTGCAAATGGTTTAATTGCAAAATTAAGGTACGCGAGCTAAACCGGAATCAATTTGGTTAAACAGCGTCGATCGTTGCACGTATGCATCGATCGTTGCTCACACGACCCAGGTAAGTGCCTTAAACCCCTCTTCTCTTCTCTTCTTCCCCATTTCGCCGTCCGTACAACCGCGAGTGCACAACCCTAAATCTCTCATTTCTTCATCATTTTCTCTGATTCAAAGCTTGAATTTACTTATTTTCACACCCCCTATCTATTTCTCCAACCCATTTGCAGTGATTCCAAGGTATGAGCTCTCATTTTCATCATTTTCGGAATCAGTTCTAGGGTTTAGAAATTAGGGATTTTTAGGCTTGAAATTGATGAACCCGTACTGATTAGACTTGATTAGGGATGTTTGGTGATGGTATTTGGCTGTTTGTGTGATTTTAGAACGGATTTAGACACGCTTTTGAGGATTAGCTGTCGGCTGTGAAATCGCCCTGCAACGATCGACACACTTGTGCAACGATCGTTGCATTGCGACTTCACATGGAGTTTTCTGCCGAGACTTATATGATTTATTGATTTTCTTGTAGATGCCTCCTCGACCACAGCAGCTACAACTCATCATCATCCACCAGCTGAGTGGTTCCATCGAGAATCACCACATCCTGAGGACTATCAGAGAGATCATGAAGTTACACAGCCACCATGTCCTACAGCAGATAAGTAGCTGATTCCGACAGACAAGGTCTGGGGCATGGAGATTGATGAGCTGCTCAAGACTGACACATTCACGGAGAGGCCATTACTTGACCATTGCGATGAGTTTGACACATTGCTCTACAATGGTTGGTGTGGCATGACACTTAAGTCGACCAAGTTTGCGGATTATTCGACTTGTAATAGTCCGGGCATCGATGAGAAGGTTCTTACATTGTGTAAGGGCATTGGTCTGGGGACAATGCCTATGCAGCCTTACGAGATGTACCCTGAGTTGGTGAGACAGCTGCTAGCCACTTGCAGAGTGATTTACCCTGACCCAGAGAGCAGGAAGGCTTCAAGAGGTTTCTTTACCTTCATGTGCTTAGGATGCAGGTATCGGATTCCCCTTCTTGATATCTGTAGGATTTATGGATTCAGCACTGAGCCTGTGCATATTGGTATGTCTCTTCCGTGGGATGTGGAGGAAGCTCAGTATTTCTGGGAGTGCATAGGTAATGGTCGGTATAATGATAGGTTCTAAGTTTTACCCTATTCTGAACTGCAAGTGAACAGCAATGTCAAAGTAGTATATAGGGTTATCGAATCCACAGGGACACTTGGTCTCAATAGATCAGAACAGTAGAGACTAATACTAGAAAGAAAGCAATGTAATTGAATTAAAAGCGGTGCGAGAAAGTAAATCAGTAGCAGAGATCAAAGGTTGTGGAAGCAATAAACTAAAAGCGTCAAGCCTAGGGTATTCTCAGGAAATCAGACAAGCAGACAGTTCATTCAGCAAGGATCTAATTAAGCACAGTTCTAGAACTCAAAACACAGATATAGAATTAACCAAATTACTTTGCGATAATTCTCTAAGTCTAAGTGCAGCAAACCAAACTTTCGTTTGCGAGAACTAACAGATTAAACTAGCATTAATCCCAAGTTTGATATGTTCACAATTATCCTAAACCAAACTTCCGTTTGCGCAAAGTTTAATTGCCCAATTTAATTAGTTCAGATTCCTAAACCCCACTTCCGTGACGTATTTAGCAACCTAAGATCTAGATTCTAATTGATCAGGTTAGAACTAGCTTTAAGCACAATTAAATTGAAGAACAGATATAGTTTGAATCCTTAACTGAATTTGAACAAGTCTAGCAAGTCATGAAATCCTATGTGAGAAACCCTAAACCTAACAAGGAATCTACTCAGACATAGATAATGAAAACATGATCATATGATGAATAAATTGCATAAAAGAATAAGAGTAAAAAGGGGTTCGAAATCTTCTCCAAACACAGATGAAGTAATAGGTTCAGATCAGCCCCAAAAGCTCTAAAAATCCTCTGCTCTTAATTATGAAAGTGTAATGTAAAGCGTATCAAGCGTATCTAATTAAAACTCTAAAAACTCTATTATATAGGCATAATCTCTGCCAGGGGCTTCTTTGTAAATATCAGGAACTTCGGGATCAAAGTGCAATATCTTGATTCTTCTAAACCGCCGAGTTTTTGGCCCATCTCGCTGGTGCATCGATCGATGCTAGAGTGCAACGATCGACACCTTTCTCTGTTCCGGACAGTGAACTCTATCTCTCGGCCAATCACTCCAAAAATCTCCAAAAAGCTCCATTATCTCCAATTTAGCTCCAAACCTGATTATACCTGTAAAAGACTCTAAAAGAACACAAAAGACACTAAAACACAACTATATCATGGCCTAAAACTAGTAAAAACCATGATATATCAACTCCCCCACACTTAGCCTTTGCTTGCCCTCAAGCAAAACATAGAACTAAAACATGGTGAAGAGGTTTGAAAACTCTTCAGAAACTCATTTCATCCTAGAAGCTACAATACTCAGATTCCCCTTAGTAAACCACTGAAAGAATCAATCACAGTATATCAAGACCAACATGTACTTCCCCCACACTTAGCAACTGTCCTAGGTAAACTCCACAATCACATTCAAGCATTCAAATTCTCCCTACTGACTTCTGCAAGTATTTAAGTGCGGTATCACCTAAGGAGTATCGATTCAAAGGGCACATGGATTCTTACCTTATCAGCTCTAGACCACCATACTATCTTTCTCTAGTCCCTTTCTTCTCTTTCCCATCTTTAACAACTGATTTTTCCCCACTGGGTATCATTTTATTTTTTTTATCAGTGTTCTTCCCGTTATGGGGTGTACTTTGGACACATTCCATGGATCACATGAGAGAAAATAGTGTTTGCTACCATTCCCATGACCACTTCGGAGTTACTAACTCATCCTCAGTTTATTATCTTTTTTTTTTTTTTTTTACTTTATAGAAGGGGAGAAGGGAACTAAATAGGATAGGTTGACAGGCTGTGTCAGAACTAACTAGGGAATCCGACACAAAGTATACCAAGCCCTTAGGTGAGAAATCTAAGTCAGTATTAAATTGAAGTCAGTAAAAGGATCCTCTGATACCTGAAGTGATGTGGGTGTTCCCAGTAAGTTGATCTGTGATGGGGTTTTCTAATAGTCAGAGATAGATCCTGCAACTTCATCCCAATGGTTACTTAAGTTCCTGCAAGTCTTGTAAATCTTCTCAGAAAATCATGGTTTCTTACTTAAACAATTTTGACTCAATAAAACAAATTTTTTTTTTGAAAAACGGACTGACTCTTAAGAAAACAGAAAACAAAAGTCAGTAGCACCTCCCCCACACTTAAGACACACTGTCCCCAGTAGTGTCCAGCGAAGGATCGGTAAAAAGAAAGAAAAATTGTAAAGATGAAATTATGTCTGTCGGGTTACCTCTGTCGCTCAGGCATCGATCGTTGCACTAAGTGCATCGACCGTTACTTGGCGATTTTCGTGTATGGTCGATCGTTGCTCAGAACTGCAACGATCGCTGCAATGCGATTCAATTCGTGTTGTGACGATCGACACATAAGTGAGTCGATCGTTGCACTGCGATTTTGTCCGAGACCTGCAAACATAACTGCACCAAAAACAAAAACAAACGTAAAATCCTAACAAAAACACCAAAAATTAAGTAGAAAACACCAGTACCTAATGGTGGGTTGCCTCCCACCCAGCGCTTGTTTAAGGTCAATAGCTTGACCTATCAGAAAGAGATCGAACTCATGGAGGTATCAACAGAGACTTTGAGTGTCTCTGTGAATGTCTCCTCATCCAAGGTTGCGTATAAGCATTCAGATCATGAGATCTTCCAAGGAACGAACGATAAGGGTCGGGGTGGGAGTGTAGCTTCGGCGGGATTCTTTGTTTTCCTGCATTCAAAACAATGTGATCAGAAGGATTAAGCTTAGGTGAGTTGTACCTTACCTTTGATGTATATCTGATGTCTGGAGCTTTCTGCTTATGAACAGTTGCAGGTACTGAAGATGTTAGAGTAGGTTCAAGAGGAACCGCCATCTTCTTCTTTTCACTATCAGATACTGTAGTTCCACCAATCTGAACTTCTTCTTTTAGATGACCATCAGTGGAGATCATCTTCTTTGCATGAACTCGCGAAGTTTCAACTGGTGGTGTTTCATTCACCTTCTTATCCATCACTTTCATGCAGTTAGCCACTTCTAGCTCTTGTCTGGAAGGTTTAGGAACCTTAGGATATGGCACTGGGGGCTTGTAGGCTCGTTCTGGTACTGTTGCAGGTTTCTGGACATGTCTGCGTTCTGTGTCGATCGTTGTATGATGTGTGTCGATCGATGCAAGGCGATTTTGTTTCTCGAAAGAACTCGAAATTGCCGTCAGAATGGCGTGTCGATCGTCACTGAGGAGGTGTCGATCGGTGCATGTATCATGCATACAATATTCATCCAGAAAATCCGAGATTATGCTCTCTTCTTCACCTAGCAACTCAATCTCATCCCTTATGTTCACAGCATTGATGTGCAGCTTCCGTTCAGCTCTCTTAGCTTCATTCTGCCTCTCTATTGCTACATCTCTTCGTTCAATTTTGATATCCAGCTCCTCCATATGTGTGTTCAAAGATTCGAACTTCTCATTCAAGTCTTCATACAAAGCATCCATCTTTGAGTTGAAGGACCTATCAATCTGTTGTTGTCTCTCAAGGTACTGCTCCATCATGATTTCCATTATGCTCTCATGAGCTGTAGGTGCAGGCGGTACTTGGTAAGAAGAAACACTACAACTCCTTGTAAAGGGTTTCTGAAAAGCAGATCCATGACTATAGAATCCAGTTCCTTCAACGCAATGGTTAGCTTCTTGTGCATACTTTCCAAGTAGAAGACTATGCAGAGAGTCAACTTGGTTCTTCAACCCAGCTATCTGTGAACTGTCAATCCCTGAGCTGAAGATATCATTCCGACACATCGTCCTGACGATCTCTTAGTATTCTCGGTGATTCCGCGAAGTGTGTCGATCGATGCAAGAAGGGCGTCGATCGATGCAATGCGAAATCAGAGAAAACAGAAAAATAAATCAGCAAAAATAAGAAAATAAAAACAAAAACGAAAAGAAAAAGAAAAATCCTAGTAAAACCTTAAGCTCTAAGCTATCGAAGATTCTAAGAGTCCCCGGCAACGGCGCCAAAAACTTGATAGGTTCTAAGTTTTACCCTATTCTGAACTGCAAGTGAACATCAATGTCAAAGTAGTATATAGGGTTATCGAATCCACAGGGACACTTGGTCTCAATAGATCAGAACAGTAGAGACTAATACTAGAAAGAAAGCAATGTAATTGAATTAAAAGCGGTGCGAGAAAGTAAATCAGTAGCAGAGATTAACGGTTGTGGAAGCAATAAACTAAAAGCGTCAAGCCTAGGGTATTCTCAGGAAATCAGACAAGCAGACAGTTCATTCAGCAAGGATCTAATTAAGCACAGTTCTAGAACTCAAAACACAGATATAGAATTAACCAAATTCCTTTGCGATAATTCTCTAAGTCTAAGTGCAGCAAACCAAACTTTCGTTTGCGAGAACTAACAGATTAAACTAGCATTAATCCCAAGTTTGATATGTTCACAATTATCCTAAACCAAACTTCCGTTTGCGCAAAGTTTAATTGCCCAATTTAATTAGTTCAGATTCCTAAACCCCACTTCCATGACGTATTTAGCAACCTCAGATCTAGATTCTAATTGATCAGGTTAGAACTAGCTTTAAGCACAATTAAATTGAAGAACAGATATAGTTTGAATCCTTAACTGAATTTGAACAAGTCTAGCAAGTCATGAAATCCTATGTGAGAAACCCTAAACCTAACAAGGAATCTACTCAGACATAGATAATGAAAACATGATCATATGATGAATAAATTGCATAAAAGAATAAGAGTAAAAAGGGGTTCGAAATCTTCTCCAAACACAGATGAAGTAATAGGTTCAGATCAGCCCCAAAAGCTCTAAAAATCCTCTGCTCTTAATTATGAAAGTGTAATGTAAAGCGTATCAAGCGTATCTAATTAAAACTCTAAAAACTCTATTATATAGGCATAATCTCGGCCAGGGGCTTCTTTGTAAATATCAGGAACTTCTGGATCAAAGTGCAATATCTTGATTCTTCTAAACCGCCGAGTTTTTGGCCCATCTCGCTGGTGCATCGATCGATGCTAGAGTGCAACGATCGACACCTTTCTCTGTTCCGGACAGTGAACTCTATATACTACAATCACATAACTGTGCACTTGCAGTAGAATAGGATTAAAACTAGACACCTATCAAGTTTTTGGCGCCGTTGCCGGGGACTCCTTTGAGTCTTCGATAGATTCGAACCTAGGGTTTAGACTAGGATTTTTATTTTTTTGTTTTAGTTACTAACTTTTTCTATGTTTTCTCTCTGTCGCAGGTACGACATTCGCCTAGCATCGATCGTTGCATATCCTGTGTCGATCGTTACCAGGCGATTCTGAGTTGAGTCGATCGTTGCATCTCTTGCATCGATCGTTGCATTGCGGTTACAGACGGTTTATGCAGACGCTTGAAACCAGAAGTAATCAGAACCTGAATCTCGTCAATCTCGGACTTGAAGAACTTGGACGACTAGAGAGGACTAACAGAAGAGAAAGAAGAGCAAGGATGGTACGTGAACGTCTGATTTTGATTTATGATGCTCAAGGTACCCTGAGGGACCGAGAAAACAATCCGTACAATGCTGCTGGCCATAGGATTGATGCTGAAGGGAATGTCATCCCTGAACCTGTGGAACAACCGGAACAGGAACAAGGCCAAGGACAGGCCCAAGGTAGACAAATGGTTATCCATGAGAGGACTTTAGCTGACTACAATCGTCCGGATGAGTTTCATGCTAACCGGTCAGCTCTAGTACCTCCTGGTTTTAAGAGGAATGATTTTGAAATCAAAACCACCTACTACTCGCTGATGAGGCAGAATGCTTTCCATGGTCACACATCGGATCAGCCTATGGATCACATTGATCAGTTTGAGGACATAATCACTGGCATGAAGTATGATGGAGTGTGCCAGGATTATCTGTTTCTCAAACTCTTTCCCTACTCTCTCGCTGGAGATGCCGCTGCATGGTTGAAACAACTTCCAGCTGGGAAGTTTACTACTTGGGATTCTCTGAAGAGCGAGTTCTTAAGACACTTCTACGACGATGCGCGTTCCGATCAGTCCAGACAGGACATTCTGACTTTCTCCCAAAGTCCTGTGGAGCCTCTAAAAGCTGCCTGGATGCGATTCAAGAAGTACCAGCGTGATTGCCCACATCATGGATTTACTGAGGTAACATTGCTTGGTATCTTCTTCAGAGGCATAGATCTCCCATATCAGACTGCGCTGGACAATGCCAGCAATGCAAATTTCAACACCAGGACTCCTGCACAAGCTAAGCAGCTGATAGAGAACTTAGTAAGCAGCAATAGCTGCAAGACTACTGATGAGAGGAGGAAGAAGTCTGGTGGAAAGGTAGAGAATGTGGAGATGGCTGATATTAGATCTAGGCTGGACACTGTTTGTAATCTTCTAGCTGGGAAGAAAGCTGTCCATTTTTCCTAGGATGTTGAGATTTGTGGAGCTGAGGATGAGAACCAAGGTAATAGGTTCGGAAATCAGTCTGGGAATAGGTTCTTTGGTGGAGGACAGAAGAGTGCTTTCAACAGCAATCAAAACTCTTCTGGATTTGGACAGACTAGTGGTTTTCAGAAACCTTTTGGACAAGGTAATCAGAGGACTTATGGATCTTATTCTTACCAGACACCACCTGTTGCTAGCACTCATGAGAGCAAGATGGAGGCTATGATGGAGCAGCTTCTAGAGGGACATACCAAGATTGCTTTGGACTGCAATAAGAAGTTAGATGCTGTCTACGAAGATCTCAGTGGTAAGTTTGAGTCTCTGAGTACTCATGTGAGGCAATTGGACACTCAGGTGAGCCAAATCTCAAGTTCTGTGAAAGGAAAAGGAGTAGCAGAAACCCATATTAAGGCCTGGTCAGTATACATTGATGATGGATCGACACAAGGTGAAAATTTTGAGTTGAACACAGCTGAATTGGTAGAAGAGGCTGAATTTTCGGATTTTGAGGAAAATCTCTTGGGTAGAAACTGTGAAAACAGTGAAGCATCGATCGATGCACCCTTAGCGTCTATCATTGCAAGTCGTGGACAGACAAATTTTCTGATTCTAATAGCATTGATGCAGATGCAGAGCTTAATAGTTTATTCCCTGGAGTGTCTGAGATTACTCAACAGGAGATTTATGCACAATCCATTCGACTATATCCTTCAGTGTCTAAAGTAATTCGGCAGGAGATTGAAGAGCTTAAACAGCTGGAAAAGATTGATGAAGAGTTGGAAGAAATTCCATCATCTGATGATCCACCTTATCACCCTTGTGTGCAGAGGTGTTTGAGAAAGATGCTGCCTATGGATGAAGAGCTGAAATATTGGGTGATTGTGGTTCCTCAACAGATAAGTGATGTGCTCTTAACTAAGATTCCAAAGAAGCTGCCTGGCCCTGGTGTGTTTGTGCTGAATTGTTCTATCTTTGAGGATAGCTTTAGGCATTCTCTGTGTGATCTGGGAGCTGCTGGAAGTCTTATGCCATACTCTGTGGCAGAGAAGCTGGATATGCTGGATTTTTCGCCCACTAGGACCTCTCTTGTCCTAGCTGATCAGTCGATAAGGATTCTAGAAGGACTCCTTGAGGACGTCCCAGTGAGAGTTGGAAACTACTTAGTTCCAACAGATTTCTTAGTGTTGAAGTATGACAGTGATCCTGACGATGTGTTGATACTTGGAAGGCCATTTTTGGCTACAACAGGAGCAGTGATAGATGTGCGACACAGTCTGATGGATCTCCATCTGGGAGATGAGCCATTACATTATGAATCGGATAAGCTGCGTAAGCCGCTGATTGATGGGCAGACATTCACCATTATGGATCAAGATGATAAGCATCCAAGTGACACTATGATTTTGGATCCTGGGGAACGTCTCTCTCCTTCTTTTCTTGGACAAGCACATTCTGATACAGCTTACTCTCCGCCTTGGATGAGGAGACTTGCACAAAGACAATCAAAGTTTCTGTCAAGATCTCTTGGAGCCTGATTCTTGTTCGTCCGGTCAAGCTAATGACCTTAAACAAGCGCTGAGTGGGAGGCAACCCACTGTTTTCGATTCTGCATTTAAATTTTAGTGTTTTTGTAGGATTTTACGTTTTGTTTCTGTTTTTGGTGAGTTTTGTCTGCAGGTCTCGGAGTATTCGCAGTGCGTCGATCGACACACGATTGTGTCGATCGTCACAACACGAAAGAAATCGCATTGCAGCGATCGTTGCGGTCCTGAGCAACGATCGACCACTTACGAAAATCGCCCAGCAACGGTCGATGCACCTAGTGCAACGGTCGATGCAGGTGCGACAGAGGTAAAAATCAGACAGAACTCAACACGTCCATTAACATTTTTATCTTTCTTTTTACCAATCCTTCGCTTGACACTAATGGGGATAGTGTGTCTTAAGTGTGGGGGAGGTGCTACTGACTTCTATCTTTCTGTTTTCTTAGAGTCAGTATGTTTTTTTCAAAATTTTTTTTATCGAGTCAAAACAAGTTTAAGTAAGAAACAATGATTTTTAAGAAGATTAATAGCACTTGCAGGAACTTAAGTAACCATTGGGATGAAGTTGCAGATTATCTATTACTATTAGAAAACTCAGACACGGATCAGCCTACTGAGGACACCCACATCGCTTCAGGTATCAGAGGATCCTTTCACTGACTTCAAACTTAATACTGACTTAATTTTCTCACCTAAGGGCTTGGAATACCCGGAGTCGGATTCCTTTGTTAGTTCTGACACAGCCTGTTAACATGTCCTATTTGGTTCCCTTCTCCCCTTCCATAAAGTAAAAAAAGAGAGTAATAAACTGAGGATGATCTAGTAGCTCCGAAGTGGTCACGGGAGTGGTAGCTACCACTATTACCTCCTGTGCGATCCATGGAAAGTGTCCAAAGTACACCCCAAAACGGGAAGAACACTGATAAAAAAATAAAATGATACCCAGTAGGGAAAAATCAGTTGTTAAGGAAGGGAAAAGAGAAGAAAGGGACCAGAGAAAGATAGTATGGTGGTCTAGAGTTGACAAGGTAAGAGTCCATGTGCCCTTAGATCGATATTCCTTAAGTGAGACCGCACTTAAATACTTGCAGAAGTCAGTAGGGAGAATTTGAATGCGTGAATGTGATTGTGAAGTTTACTTAGGACAGTTGCTAAGTGTGGGGGAAGTATATGTTGGTC